>APFE030391148.1:0-20573 GCA_000404065.3 Pinus taeda | reverse complement strand
TAGCTAATTTTTATTAAAATGATAGCCAAGCCAAACACCACACTAATATGAGACACTTTATAATGATTTCATTTATTATTAAGTCTAAAAAAACATACATATCCTGGTTACCTATTTTTACACTTAACCTGAAAATTCAACAGGAATGTATCTTCAATACAATGAAATAGATCTTTCAGACAATTAACATGTGATGTTGAGAATAAACAAAACCTTTGAGGACCCATCATTCAGATTTAAATGGATAAGAAAACTTGTCACTTTTTGGTGGAACATGATTTCTACCATTCCGTTTGTGATCTCCTGTAACATATGAAGATGCAATCTTCAGAGCCCTGTTTGGAAGAAAAAAAAAACAAATAAACATCTGGATTGAAAACCCCATGAAATTATTGAATTACATTTTTTAATTTCAAATTTTTCTAATTTTGTTAGATTTATAGGATCAGATTTCAATATTAATCACATCTAAAAAGTCTACCAGTTTCCATTTAAAAAAAAAAATTTATTCGTGCTTGGAGCAACTCTCATACATCAATATATAATCCGTCCTGACTTCGCAAACTGTATATTCAACAAAAACAGAACAAACAAATCTTCAAGAACCGGTATTGCGGCCTGCGAGACTAAAAGCAGCACTGTGTGTACATCCACATCCACCACGTACGATTCGATTTGATTCCCTTGTGGCACATCCACCACGTACGATTCGATCACAAGGGTTCCGGGTTTCCCATTGATAAGCCTCTCGTGTAGAATTGTGATGGATCGATAATTGATGAGCCTGTGATTGCCTCCCACGATGTTGAAGCTCAGAATGTGCCGCTCCTCGTCCAGAATGTCGAGTCGCTCAGTGCTCGAGGTAGCAGGGAGACCGGAGACGACTCAAAACTCTCTCACGCAACCAACCTTGAGATCCCCCCGCATGAAACAATTGCTGACGAAGTGCTTGTAGATTTGAGGCTAGTCAAATCTTCGAACCAGCGACCACACAACACTTACCGGCGCCTCCACTTGATGTACCAACACAGATGAGCACCTATACTCTCGGCCCCCATCATATGAATGAGAATGGTATCTCCCCAAAACCTCCTGCAGCCATTCTCCACTTCCTTCTCCCTCCTGCAACTTCTGCACGGCGCTAATTCTCCCCGACTACTTTATATTGCACCAGGAAGAGTTCCGACCTTGCAGTCCAGATTTCTGTCCAGATTTCAGTTTCAGAAGGGTTTTGGGGGCATAGGATAAAGTGGATGCTATTTCCAACGCCTATTCGACTATACAAACAGACAGAGAGCTGGGCGCACAGATGTCAAGGGAAAGCGAAACGTTTTTTAAGTTTTCTTAATGTTTTAAAATAATTTTTTATTAAATCAGATGGTTGATTTTTGTTTAATCGTCTAACAAGAGATCTAACGGCTATGATTAGGACAGAAAAGCATTTGGGGGAGTTCATTTCAGAGGGAAACGCCTTATGGCGTAACTATACCACTTCCTTCATCATTGACCACCGTTTTTTCTTAACTTCACATAGAGATAGGAAGTGAAAATTTCATCATTCCCCCCTATGATTCAAACCTAGAAACACTAAATTTATGAATGAATATCAAGAGGGCCACAACTACTTCTAGGGGGTTGGGTCGCTATCATTTTGTGAGAAGATTCAAGAGCACAATTTCAAATTCACCATCAGAGCCTTTGTGGGAAATTTTAACGGGGTTTTGACCCATTTTAATCAATTGGAATTGTTTGTCTTTTGAAGATTCGATTGTGTAGATCACAAACCTCCCTCAAGATGGAGAGTGTTATTTAAAAGACATTGTGAAGGAATTTGACTATAATCAATTCATGATGTCAAAAAATGAGAATCCAAATCGAAGCAAGTGAATTCCATTCCATGTGCATGGGTAAAGGAAGAGTCCCATGAACTTGTATACTTAGTTTAGAAGTATGTCACATGCGGAGGAAGGTACATTGTAACTTGTAGGTAACATATGGGATAGGATTTTCATGTTTTAAAGATAAATGAAAAATGCATCTTCCTTTTTACTTATTCAAGATATTAGCTAAGATGGATAAGAACGTTCAAGCTCTTCCTAAACATGCATAGACTAGTATGTTTGATCATGGACTCAATAAAATTATGGTGGAAGCTTGATTGAAGACAAAGGAGCACACTTGGGACAAATTCCTCTTCTAGGGGGGTTTGGACAAAAATCTCTATAATCTCTTGTAAAAAGAGGGCAAAATCCTACATCTAATATCAAGAGAAGCATCTCAGAGGATGAATGCTCAGATGAAGACTTAATCTATGAAAGGAAATGAATATAATTTTGTTGATGATCTGTAAAATACCGTGGCTACATTTCAAATAGATGCTAGAACATAATATATTAGATCCATCTAAATTAAGGTTGCGGGTGCATTTAATTTAAAATAGATGCTAGCATAAAGGTTGTGAGTTCAGAATAGATACACATTTAAATGAATAAATGTAGTCTATGAGAGCAAAATTTGTGAGAAGTACAGTTGATAGATTAACATATATTCCTCTTAGACTCCAATTCTATTATCTTAACTCCAATTGTAGTGAGTGTTTTTTTTTAAAATTTAAACCCAAAAAAGACAGCTACAAACTTTTGACCATTTATGTTCTATGCTAATTTTTTAATATATTTATTAGTAGTTTTCTCTTTTTAAGATGTTTTATATTAAATTTTGTTTAGTTTGAGATTTAAGTGTTTATTTGACAGTCACATCTTATACACCAATTATGAGATTTATATCCAATATAAATGGAAATCATTTGGTTCTATTGGATATAACATTTAGCCTTTTAGCGGATTATTTGGGCTTGTCCTTATAGAATTAACTTGGGGAGGATGAATGTGGGGAATGAAGGTGTGTTTTTTTTTTTTTTCACGTTGATGACCATGACCATTTCCACTTATAGAATCCATTAACATGCTTCCATCCATGTTGTGAAATTTACCATTCTAACTTGTGCTTAAATCTCATCCTTCAAGCCACTAATGCATCATTATTTATAGAAATAATTTATTAAGTACATTGTATGGATGGTTAATTCCTTAAAGGCTCCCATAAAGTATATGTTGTATCAACTACACCACCCTCAAAAATTTTGGCCTATGCTAAATTTCGGAGCTTTACTTGGTCTTGTACATTGTTTCCACAAACAATAAGGCTCATTTCATGTATCCTTTTGAAGTGGTTTGGTCCCATTTTCTACTTAGGAAAATGTCATATTTTTTCATGTAGGTTGTCATATCAATTGTAAAATATCATTATGGTGCTTTCAATGGTCCATATTTGTATTTATGAGTTTTCTTGACTATGTAAACTCCTGCTGTACTCATTCACAAAGTTTGGAGCACTATCCCACAAGTGTTGGCATAGTCGTTGTAAAGTGTATCTTAGTTGTCACACTTGTTGTAACTCGTAATAAAGTGGTCCATCCATGTTTTGAAATGTTCCATTCTGACTTGTGATCAAATCTCATCCTTAAAGCCACTAATGAATCATTATTTATAGAAGGAATTTATTAACTACATTGTATGCATGGCTAATTCCTTAAAGGCTCCCTTCAAGTGTAAAACTAAGATTGCATATTGTAGCTTAATAAGCCACCATAAATACTATCTCTTTTGAAATGTGCATGGATAGATTCACAAAGTAGCCTTTATATAATTATTTATGTCATTTCTACCATTTCCATCATTCCTAATGTAGACGAAATACCCCTAACTTAAGTTTCATCACGTCGATAGTAATATCCTAGATGACCCACTTTAATGGGGTAGAACAATCAATTTTTTTTACATCCACTTTAAGAAAATCGTGCCACATGTTACTATTGTTTGGTTAATGTTTGTAAAAACTTGAGAAGAGTTGTGATGGGTAAATTGTATTGATTTAGAATTTTCATCTTAGCTCGGTTCAGTTTTCTAAGCATTCTAGTGTTCCTCATCTAATATGACTTTAGCTATGTAAGGCATCGACTTCATAGTTAATCTTTCTTCTAGGTTACCTAAATTCTCATCCAACTTCCCTAATCTCTCATGCAAGTAGAGTGGGTGGTGTATTGTTTAGGGGAGAGGTATGAGTTGGTTTATATGGATACACCACGAGTTTCCTTGCTGATGAAGTTTAATAGGTATTAAAGGCAAAGGAGCATTAGGTGTTATAAACATCTAATATAAAATAAACACCATATCTAATTTATGTTAAGGGAGTACACAAGGAGGCTCAACTAGACACTTAGACATACTACCAAGCTACTACATAGTGATCTCCATAAGTATTTTTCTTTAAAGGGACTTCCTATATAACTAAGACATAAGTAATATTTGTGAAACATTTAACGATGTTTTATTATTTTTAGATATTTGATATTTTATTATTATTATTTAAATATTTAATGTTATTTTGTTTATGATTGTAATTTAATTATGAAATGATTTTAAAAATTGTTCAATATAATATATAAAACTGGATGATTTTAAGTTTATATTTGAAGTTATAACTAGAGAAGTTAAGAAATATTAATATAAAAATATAAATTGATATTTTTATTTAATTATAATAAATAATTAATATCTAAAGTTATATGTTTATTTTTTTATATTTAATTATTATAAATAATTTAGAATATTTTTTTGGATAATAAATTGTGAAGACCTAATACTGGCCTTCATGAAGAAGAAGCCAAGTCGTGACTGACTGGCCTCATCATAATTGATGAACCAAAGTTACACTTTACCCTCTGGCTGAGATTAAAGAGTATATTTTTGTTAGAAATTATAGATAGTTGAAGTACTGAGAGTTCATTTGGATTGAAAGTTCTTAAGGAAACCACTGAAAAAATTAACAAGAGTGCAATTAGAGGAATGATTAGTTGGATCTCCATTTGATCCATTAGCAAAAGGAGATGGAGAAAGAAAAGGACGCTTAGTTGCATGACATGGAGAATATTTTGAGTTAGTGGGCACAGGAAAGTGAGAAATCCTCGATCTCTTTTTGTTGCAAGAGCTAAAATAATTAGAAGAAGAATATATTTATTCATCATCATGATTATCAGGGCCGCATCTGGGAAGTAAGCAGGGGTCTACTCTGGGTGCTTTCATAGTTCCAAATTTTGCAAAAGTGTCTTCAATGTCATTGTTTTCTACTGTAGAGTGGGCCTTCACCTTGTGCATATGGACCTTGACAGGACAATCCTCATTATTGATCTCCTTCAATATCCTCTCCCCCAACCCATTGTTGTCGCTACCTGGTAATGGATTCTCTCCATTCTATAGGACTTTTAGTTGCATTAGTGCATGCTTGGTGTCCAAGAACATATCGACACGATCACAAGTTTTGTGATTCTTCTTCACATGCGTAACAACTTCTATAATTGTGTTTGATTCTAGCTGCAAAACATTGTTTTTCTGCTCTACGTAGGGTCAGGCTTTGGCCATGTTTCTTTTTAGCCCATGAGAATAAACAACATACCCACCTTGGCCCGCGCTCTTAATCAAACTCCCATTAGTGTATATGTTGTTCTCCTTGTCTTTAATATCGCACTCGCAACCACTATTATTGTTCTTGCTCCCATACTTCAATAGGTCTTTATCCTTACAAATATCAAGTCATTCCATTTATTGTTAATGTTATTGGTATTATTATTTCCCCTCTCCTCGGCCACACTCCATACTCACATTTCTCTCACTACTTTACATGAGATGAATATTAGTATTTCCCAAATGACATGCCTTTTCTTGAATAATCATGTCCTACAAACTAATTATCATTCCATCTACAGTACCAAAACCAAATAAAATATAAACCCAGACCATTACTAAATCAATATTGATCCCAAAGGAATGAATGAATGAGTGAAAAACCTCATCAAAAACTATATATACCGAACGTATGTTGAAGCAAACACTAAACCTTTCCACCATCTACACACGAATTTCACAAGTATGAAGACAACCAAATCCCCATAGTTTGCCCTTTGTATTGTATACCCGAGATATACACTTGTGAAATTCAAAATAAGGAAGATATGTTCATAAGCCTAAGCCGAATATTCTTGATATTTAATTCTAATTTTTCAAGCTTGGTCCTCATTTCCCATTGCATAAAATAACATTTCAATATTTGCGTAGATGTGAGCTACAACATACATTACTTTTATTTCCCTCTTTTCTTCATCTGATTCTTACATTGCCTTTTTGATTTCATTCATCTCTCCTTGAGCTCCACTAACTTTCCTCTTTTCCCAACCAATTCCCAAGACTATCAAAACATAAAAGGAAATACCAAGAAGTAAGCAAGAGAAAACCAATAACAATATTGCACCACAAACAAAGTGGCATGGCCATGCACAAGAGACAAACAAAACCACAATCAAGCACAAAAAATCACCAAAAGATAAAATTCACAAGACTAAAAACATACACCATGAATCAATCCCCAACAGTGCTTCCAAGGGAAAGCTCAAGTTGAGCCTTCTTCGCGATTTCATGGGAGTTTCTTTGCCATGCAATCCCCTACATCGTATTTCCATGAACACATAACTATCAATGCATAAATAAACATAAAAAATACTACTTACCTTACCTTGTTGTAACAATAACATTTCCTTGTAACTGAACACATCCATGCCATCTCTCAAGGGGCTCCAATTCCCTTGATGAATCCATCCATAACTGGAAACTAGTTGATATGCCTTTCAAATACATGTTCATGGCTGTAGCACATATCCACATAATGTCAAGCTAAATCAAGGTTAAGAATATTTCCTGTATACAAAACACTCATTCGTTTGGAATTAGGGTTTCCAAACATACCTAAAGGAATTCTTACCCAATTCATTTCTTTTACCTTTTTACTTTATTCGAATGGAGGCTTACTATGTGTTGTCACATCACCCAACTATTAATTATACAAACACATCAACTATTACCTTGTCATGATAATACCAAGCATGTTTCCTACATTGTTTGTGCATTTCAAACACATGTTCCAAATATCAAGATAATCATATCTATCAAATTTGAAATCAACCTTTACCAAGACTAGGAATCATGTCATAATTCATAGTCATCTTATATTAATTAGAAATAATACTACAAATATCACCTACTACACTCAAGTACATATCAATTGTCTCAACACATATGTAACAGTACAATCATCTTAAAACAAGGTCATTCATTTGTGCCATCTTTCAAACACATAGTCATAGCATGCAATTAATCAAACATTAAACCAAATTGGAACCATAACATGCTAAATAAATCAACTAGATGACATAATAGGCACCAAACACTCAAACACCAAATAGATGACATAATCAAGCATTCAAGCACTAAGTAGATGAAATAATCAAACTCATACCTTAATATATCTCAGGAGAGGTTATCTTGTCTGAACAATCAATATAGGTTAACATGATGTAAGTCTACATCATATCAACTTGAACATAAATAAGGTCATGATATCTATAATAGTCACTAGCTAATATGTTCACATCATAAACTCATAAAAAAAATTGTTCATGCATAACAACCACATATGCAAAGTCAATCTAGATTTGTACAACACCATATCACAAATATGTCGGCTCATACCTGGACATCATAACCATAACCATCTGCATAGTCCAATCCAAGTTAACAAAATACATATAACATGAAGATCTTAATTGAAATAACCCTAATCATCAGGTTACTAGCATAGAACAACAACAAGTTACCTATCATGTTCATCAACAACATAACCTAATCGCCAAGCTAACTATCATATAACAACAAGTTAACCTATAACATGCTCATCAACAACATATAATATAACCATCAAGTTATCTAACATAAAACAATAGTAGAAATGTGTAAAAACCCAGGTTACTATCATTCATGACTATCTGACACATGTGCATATCACTACACTAATCAACTAACATCTAATGCATGTAACCATAATCATCAATATAATGAAAAGGATACACATAACCATAATGCATATACCAATACGTAACATACATATATGCATGCCCAACATACAAACCTGTATGACGACATGCTCTTGCATCGAGGTCCAATGCTGCAACTTCATCTTGATTTTCTACATCTCCTACCCTATCTCAGTCAACACATTAGAATCGAAACATAACCACTACATCATAATGACCTAAATGCATACAATTACCTAATGCACAACAACCTTCACCGTGAAAATGCATGCATAAAAACATATAGAAACCTACATGCATAAAAAATGCACATATAACAACAAACTCATGATGACACATCCCACAACAACACCATAGCCCTTCACATGGTGACATCACTACAACCATGATCAACACCATACAAATGCAACAAACGCATGGCCATACAACACAAGAGACACACATGAAACATGAATCCATGACCAACAGACAACCCATCTAGTTCAAGGTGAACCATGCTGTATACCACTCTCTAACACCCTTCTCCCAAATATGCCCAATTAATTGGCCAACCGTGGTAAACATGCAATGAGAGGCCACTGTGATTTGATTTGACCTCTTAAGTTATTTTAAGGAAGTGGAACTAACAGAAAAACCCCATATAGACCTTCAACATCAACATTAGGACCCCCAGGAACCATCCCAACCTTTCTGCCAACCATCCCCTGGGTCCCACTAAGATTTTGGACCATTTGACCCCCAGACATTCCCATGCTATAGGCCTACCAACATCCAAGAGGCTGTGTACACTCTCATGAAAAAGCATGCAAGCATCAAGGAACTATTTTGTTCAGTGTTGTGCCAACGTCTCTGGAATTTAAGCCATGTTTTCAGGTCCAGTGCCCATGTCACTTCCGAGAATTGAATGACACCTTCAGAACTATAAAATAACATAGAAATGATAGTACAAATGAAAATACTTAAAGAAGCCCTTGACTGGACCCCTACTAGCCATGTCATGAATTTCGCCAAACATATTGCGAATATGTATTCTACAGATAGAAATAACAAATCTCAGCATATGGGTCTCATGTTTTTTTGAGATTCCCTATGAGGTATTTTTTCCTTATCACCTTAGCTTCAACGTCATCCATGAGGCCACAGATACATTTTTCATTCATATACAAGCAAAAACATGATGGGAACCATACATAGCCATTGTCATAATACATATTCATAACTAACATAATAACAAAAAAAAATAACAAGGATACAATAGCCATAGAATCCACATATAAACCAATATAATAATCTTGAGATAACAAGGAGAGATAACCTCATATTAATGATGAAAAATCCAACCCAGTATGGGACTAGCATGTTCCACTCAACCATAGAATGGATTAGCCAAATCTCTCTTCATGCATTCACCCTCATGACATATTCCAAGCATGAATGTGGGATCTCATACAACACATCAATCCAAAACCATCCATGGCTTCCAGAGACCATCCACCTCAACCCATCAAATAGTGATTCCACCTCACGATTTGACATCACAAAGTGATCATCAGATTGGTCTCTATCCAAGTGTTCCAGGGCTTCCAGATAATTTTTCCAACCAAGACTTCCAAGACTAGTAAATCAACCCACATATTTTAACCGGCATCCAAAGCGCTTGTCCAACCAGGGCTTCCAGGACTAATAACTCAACCCACCAAGGGCTTCTAGAACGTTTTTCCAACCAAGGTTTCTATGAATAGTAACTCAACCCAAGCTATTACAGGGCTTCTAGAGTGTTTGTCCAACTAGGGCTTCCAGGACTAATAAGTCAACCCAACCTAAGGAAACAAGAGAACCAACCAAAAAAAAAAACAAGAAAATAAAACCACAATCTCCGTGGTTATCTAGGAAATGGCAAGGCTAGAAAAATCCAAAACCAATCCCAACCATCCTCCATGCTAATGAAAAATCATGAACAATAAACCACATGCATATGACATGCATGCCAAAACTAGTGAGGAAAACACACATGAAACTCAATACCTGCAAGGAAATACCACTGTAGTTGTTGATCTCGATGTCCTCTTACACTTTTTTTCTCTTCCTTTTCCTTCTTTCTCCAAAATGCCAATTATTCCACACTCCTCCAAGAGTGATCCAAGAAAAATCTAAGTATCCTAGAGTATGTAAGAGAGAGAGAATAGAGAGAAAGCTCCAACATTAAACTTACCAAGCTTACCCAATGATTCTTAGAAGCCATTTTATTAATGAGGCCTCTATTTTCTTCATTTTCCATTATTTTCCTTCATTTTCCTCCTCACATGCAACTTGTGAGCTTTCACCTCCCTTTTCTCCTAATTTTTATTATTTTCATAGATAAAATTCCAATAAATTCCTCATGCCTTTTGAAATCCTTTGACATTTCATTTGCGAATTTCCTTAGCCATAATACACCAAATGAACACCCACTTGGATGTTTTCCCCACCATTCATCTTGGAATATGTTTCCCATGATTGTGGTATTATATATTTTTACATGAATTTTTAACCAGGGTTGTTACACAATTGAGTTGTTTCTTCTTCTTCCTATAATAATCTCTCCCTATGTTGTAACAATTTTCCCCTTTCCTGTATAAAACCCTTTTCTTCCTGTAGCTAGGCAATTTTTTCTTGGAGTTACTTAGATCTAGATACCATAATTATTGGCCTTCTTATGTATGTTTGAAGCTTCAATTTTCCCTTTGCCTCATCACAGTTTTCCTTCTTGTTGGCTAATAGATTCTTCAGAGAAAGAGTTTCACCAATTTGGCAGTGGTGAAAATTGTGGAAGAAGGGGTGAAAATGGATTTTTTTCGTTGACAAAGATGGATTTTTGGATAGAGAAGTGGTTGAATAGCGTGGAGGATGGATGATGGAGGTGTGGTATACTTCCTTCTTCACTCCCTTAACTTAAAATTTGACCCCTCTATATTTCGATCACAATCCTGTAGCAATTTTGGTCAATCTTGTACCAATTCAGGACAATCCTTTGGAAAATTATGGTGGAACCTTAATTAAATAAAAAGGAACACACTTGGGACAAATTCCTCTTTTGGGGAGGGTTTTGACAAAAATCTCTCTAATCTCTTGTAAAAAGAGGATAAACTCCTACATCTAATATCAAGAGAAGGGTTTTAGAGGATGAATGCTCATATGAAGAGTTAATATTTGAAAGAAAATGAGTAGAATTTTGCTGATGATATTTAACATATTGGATATTCCACTGGATAGTTCATTACAACACATCTAACAATATTATATTAAAAATTTGAGATTCCACACTAGTATAGTTTTATTTAATTTATAGATCTGTAAAATTAACTGTAAATATTCCATGCATGTAAAATTAAATCAACGAGAAAAGTATAGAATGACAAAATAATCTCACGCACACATAATACATAAGATATGCTCTCTGGGAAACCATTTCAGGAGAAAAACCAACTAGAAGGTCAGGTCACTTCCCTCTCTTTCTCTGTCTAGAAATATGGCTGCAGATACAAAGAAGTAATGTCTGTGGCCCATGGGCTGCTATAGTGCATAGATCCTCTCTGTATGCTCTACCTCCTATCTCTCCTGGCTATATTTTCTCAACTATGGCAAAATTATCTCAAAAGAATGGAATGCCTCTTCCTCCTAGTGGCTCGGTTATAACACAACCCGATAGCCTACTAGTGGTTAAGTTTGACTACATCAACTCTTAACTAGAGTTACAAAACAAAATCTTCTAGAGTATTTTACATCACAAATATGTGTCTAGACCCTTTTCCATGAATAATGGTGCTAACATGACATCCTCCCAACTATAGGTGTGAAAACAAGAAGGTTAACGTTTGAGTGGCATAACTTTTGCATACAAACTCTGATTGATGCGATTCTTATGTTGTTGGAAATCTCTTTGTCTCTAGAATAGCATGAAAATTGTGACTCTTTAGTGGCAATGTTTACCCCCAAAAAACATCGTTTGATTCCTCAAAATGCTCTCAGAAGGTTTGAGACCATGTTTCACCAAACTGGGTCCTGTGTTAAAAACAGTCTTGTGAGTTGATTCCTCCACTTTTTCCACTCCAAATGCATTGAAATGGATGAGAAACAAGATAATGATCCAATTCGAATCATCTGAGGCTAAGGAAACAATTATCTCAAAGAAAATCAAATCCTCGTAGGAAGAAGAAGAGGTCCTAGTCAGTGAGGATTGCTTGGACTTTAGGGAAATACCATGGTCATTATCTCCATGAGGAAGGGGTAAATATTTGGCTATTTCAAAAACCTAATTTTGTTTGTAGAACTCTTAGTGGATTTATTGTGTCAAACTATCCATAATTTATATGGAATTAAATTCAAATAATGTTCTTTCTTCTATAACGTTTCCATAAGAAGTTAACTAGTTACATTGTAAGGCGTCCCATTTGAAATAAACTCCCCTCTGAAGGTATCTGTACATTCATGGGCCCTTGATTTAGGTCTTAGACAATTAAAATAGTTTCAACCATCCGATTAATTCGACCGATATTAAATTAGTTATAATTATAAGCCTTGCGACCTCACTACGCAACAGATCGACCGCTCTTGCTTGAACTACTTCTTGCTTGGCTCTACTTCCAGGTGCTTCAAATCGATCGCCCTTGCTTGACACTACTTCTTGCTTGCAACTACTACCTATAGGTGCTTCGGCTCGACCACCCTTGCTCGGCAAGAGGAATGAATCTTTTTGAAGGAAAAACCCTAATCTCCTAGGTTCTTTCTCCATATAAATATGTCACGGGCTTCAGTGTTTGCATCGAGTTTCAACTATCCACAATATTTGTTTCAATGAGAACTATGGATGTATAACTCACAAATTTCGTGATGTCATCAGCTTTGTATCTCAGATCCCTATAAGATTGGAGTTAAATAAAATCACAAAATTCAAGTCCTCATCTTTTTTCATTTGTTTACTGATATTTCATTTCAGTGGCTACTTCAACATTGTTGTATATGTTTAGGGTTTTCTTTCTCAATAAAAGGTATGATTTTCATTTTCATTTTCATTCATTGTCTTATTTGGGATTTTTTTGTAGCAATGGCTTGTCTTTTGAAGTTTTTTCAGTGTGATTGAGAGGTTGTTGTTGAGGGTTTTTCTATTTGCTATGTTATAACCTAATCGCCAAGCTAATTGTCATATAACAACAACAAGTTAACCTATAACATACTCATCAATAACATATAACATAACCGTCAAGTTATCTAACATAAACAATAGTAGAAATGCGTAGAACCTCAGGTTACTGTCATTCATGACTATCTGACACGTGCATATGACTACAATAATCAACTAGCATCTATGATGCATGTAACCATAATAATCAATAGAATGAAAAGGATACACATAAAAATAATGCATATAACAATACGTAACTTAGATATATGCATGCCCAACATATAAACCTATATGACGACATGCTCTTGCTTCGAGGTCCAATGCTGGAACTTCACCTTGATTGTCTACATCTCTTGCCCTATCTCAGTCAACACATTAGAATCGTAACATAACCAATACATCATAATGACCTAATTGCATACAATTACCTAATGCACAACAACCTTCACCATAAAATGCATGCATAACAACCACTACAAGAAAATAGGACATTGGTGAGGGGCAAAAAATGTCAACATAAGCTCATTGGTGATGGTCAAAAGAGCATTCATCACCAAAAATTGAACGTCACCAAAGGTGGAGTCGCCAAAAGTATAGGTGTTGTAGTGACATACAAAGTTCATCACCAATAATGATTTATAATGACGGATAATGACCGTCACCATTTCATATGAGCAATGGTGATGGACCATAGCCTCCATCATCAAAAAATTGAACGTCACCAAAGGCGGTGTCAACAAAAGTATAGGTGGTGTAGTGACATCAAATTTCGTCACCAATAATGATTTATAATGACAGATAGCGACTGTCACTGTTTCATATGAGCAATGGTGGCGGACCATAGCCTCGATCACAAAAAATTGAACATCACCAAAGGTGGCGTCGCCAAAAGTATAGGTGTTATGGTGACATTCAAGGTCCATCACGAATATTGATTATAATGATGGATAGTGACCATCACCATTTCATATGAACAATAATGATTTATTGTGATGGATCTTTAATGGGGATCTTTAATGGTCGTCACTATTGGTGCATATATATGGTGGCGTTCATTGACCGTCACCAAAAGCCACATTGCTAGAAGTATAGGTGTTGTGGTGACATTCAACGTCTATCACGAATAATGACTATAATGACAGACAATGACCGTCAGCATTTCATATCAACAAAAACGATTTATGGTAATAGACCTTTGAGGGTCATCATTATCGATGCGTATATATGGTGGCATTCATTGACTGTCACCATTTCATATTTTTGGCAACGGTCGAAAAATGTCACCAAAGATCATTGGTGATGGTAAAAAGAGCCTCCGACACCAAAAATTGATCATCACCATTCCATATGGATGTCAAGGCACAATGGAATCGAACCACCAACCTCCTGCTTGTAAAGCAGGTGCTCTTCCATTGAGCTAGCACCCTTTAAAGAATTATATTTTTTAAAATTAGACCTTGAAACTTCATAAATTGTAAATTCTACAACTTTCAATAAATTAAAGTCTCAATAATATTTTACTTAACAAGCAAAGAAACATTGAAGATGTAGGTCCCTACCTAATGGTTATTGAAGTTATGAAAATTGGGTGGAGGGAAAAATAGTTATGTATAGGAGAATCAATATGTTCAAAGAATACTCAATTAGAAGTGAAACTATGAAGACATTTATAACCTATAAATGACCTATAACTATCAAATGTATCAAATATTGCAAAGGAAATGTCATAAGTGGATATCATATGGAAGAAGAGGAGGCAGGGAATTGGAACCCTTGTACATCTTGGCATGCCTTAGCACTTGGCACATCTTAGCTTGTTTGACATGTCTTCATACTATCTGTCACATCTTAGCATGCCCTAGCATTCCTTAACACACCTTGGTAGTCATGACCTCACAACTAGCATTGCATTTTTCCATGACTTGGGAACCTTACATTCACTAGAACACCTTGGCAGTCCCTAGTTGTCCTCTGTTATCCTCCATAATGTCCCAGGCTGATGAAGAGATTGACGGAGGTAACCATAAACCAAGCTTTTAGTTTGGTAGCTATCTCTACCAAACTAGAGAGGGCTCTCTCTATGAAATCACAGCCAAGAGATAACAAGAATGTAAAGGATTTTAGGCTAGATAGCTAGGATCAAGTGGGGTTTTGGAAAATTTAGGGACTTGGAACTCTATCCATCGGTGTCTTATTTGGCAGGGACTTTGTCCAGGAGGAAAGGACTTGGAACTTTGTCTAGGATAAAGCACCTAACATGCATGACAGAAGCTCCCTAGAATAGAATACCTCCTACCTAGAAGAGTGTTCCCTGCTCAAAATATAGAACCCTTCTCTATTGTGCACTTTTCTTAAAGATAAATCCATGCATAAAATAGTACTAAGAAAAACACCTAAATTAAGAAAAGTGAGCATCTAAGTCAAACTATAAAATTATAATAAATATGGCTCTATATAAGTTTGGGAAACACTAAACAAGCATGATTTCATACAACAACAACAATATGCCTAAAATCGATGTGATCTTTCATCATTGTTATACCCTCACAACAAACTAGAATATATAGCATGTGCCCCAAGGTTGTATGCATTTGTTGAAGGTGTAGATTGGAAGGATCTGCTGAGATGAAGTATTATTGAAGGAGAAACACCTTTAGAACAATAGATAAAGTCTATTGTTAATTCAACCCATTTTCACACAGACCAAGGCTGCTACTAGGTACACTTCTCCGCTAATTGGAAACTATAATGTATTGTAGTGCTGCTGAAGGAAAAACACCTTTAGTGAAACATGGATAAAACTCTAACATATATTGTCAATGTGGCCTTGGTTGTTGATGATCTCATAAATATATGTAACAACTTCGATAATTGAAAAACCAAAAGGTGAGATGCATAGATAGTTTGAAATGACAGATTTGGGCATTGTTTATTATTGTTTAGGAGTGTTAGTATAGAAAATGCAAGGTAACTTGTTGCATCTTTATGTCACAGGACAAGGATGTGAATAAATACATAAAATATTAAATAGCATGGTATAAGTCAATTGCAGGTCATTTTGAAACAAGAATGGAATTCGCCTTGTGCGGGTTCTAATCTAGTGAGTATAACTTTAAATAAGAAACTGATAGTTATGGGGTTGAAATTGTCTCACAATTCATGAAAAGTCCCAAATTTGTTCACTAGAAATAACTAGAGCGATTCGTCAGGTTTATGGAAGGGAACACCCTATTTGCAAGAAGATAACTTGAAATTAGTCGGGCATATTATTTCTCATCTTCTTGTACGTGTGTGCTTTGAAAAGATAACCACATCCAAAGACTCAATAACAACTCTGGTAAAGTTTATAGATGTGAAGCACTTCTGAGAAAACCCATCACTTAATGAAAATTGAGTGAGGAATATGTTGAAGGATTCAATCTTGCACTCAGTTATAAAAAGGAAGTTGGGGTATCCAAAATCTTGCCAACAAACTGACTCCAACCATAATGTGAAAGGCATGTTAACTACGAAACCTCTTTCCCACTTTGTATTATTGTTCCCTCTTGAATTCCAACAGGTATTTCACTGCTTAGATCCACAAAACTCATGCCAGGTAAACGTTGCATGATACAATTGTGGCGTGCAAGCTTGACACACACTCTAGCTTCCCTCTAAAAGAGGGTAAGTCAAAATATTATGACAATCTTAACTGTAATTTGATCATACAATATTGAGGTATTGCATGGAATAAATAATATACTATTAATGCACTAATGAAGAACTCAAAATAAACAAATTTCTTATTGCTACAATAGTGCCTCTTGGGATTCTCGGATAAAGCACCTAACTTGCACGACAAAAGCTTCCTAGAATAGAGTACCTCCTACCTAGAAGTGTGTCCACTACTCAAAATATAGAACCCTTCTCTACTATGCACTTTTCTTAAAGATAAATTTGTGCATAAAATAAAACTAAGAAAAACACCTAAATTAAGAAAAGTGAGCACCTAAGTCAAACTATAAAAACATACTAAATATGGCTATATACAATATTGAGGTATTGCATGGAATAAACAATATACTATCAATGCACTAATGAAGAACTCAAAATAAATGAATTTCTTATTGCTACAATAGCACCTCTTGGGATTCTCGGATAAAGCACCTAACCTGCATGGCAAAAGCTTCCTAGAATAGAGTACCTCCTACCTAGAAGTGTGCCCTCTGCTCAAAATATAGAACCCTTCTCTACTGTGCAATTTTCTTAAAGATAAATCTGTGCATAAAACAAAACTAATAAAAACACCTAAATTAAGAAAAGTGAGTATCTATGTCAAACTATAAAAACATACTAAATATTCCTAAAATCGATGCACTTCTTTCATCACGGCTACAATCTCATAGGAAAACTATAATCTACAACATGTATCCCAAGGCTGCATGCATATACTAAAGGTGCAGACCGAAAGTATCTACTAAGATGAAGTATTGTTGAAGGAGAAACACCTTCAAAACAATAGATAGAGTCTAATGTGCATTCAACCCATCTACACATAGGCCAATATTGCTAATGGGTACACTTCTCCCCTAAATGGAAACTACAGTGTATTGTTTCTCTACTGAAGGAGAAACACCTTCAGAGAAACATGGATAAAACTATAACATATATTGCCACTTGGTATCAGTTTTAGAAGTTCTCATCAATATAGGTAACAACTTTGATAATTGAAAAACCAAAAGGTGAGCTACATAGATCATTTGAAATGATATATTTGGGCATAATTTATTATTTTTTAGGGGAGTTAGTATAGAAAATGCAAGATAGCTTGTTCAATCTTTATGTCACAGACCAAGGATGAGAATAAATACAGAAAATATTAAATATCATGGTACAAGTCGATTGCAGGTTCTTTCGAAACAAGAATGGAGTTCTCCTTGTGCAGATTCTAATCTATTGGGTATAGATTTAAATAATAAATTTATAGTTATGGGGTTGGAATTGTCTCACGATTCATGGAAAGTCCCAAATTTGTTCACTAGAAAGAGGTAGAGTGAGTCATTAGGTTTGTGAATGGGAACACCCTATTCACAGGTAGATATCTTCAAATTAGTCGGGCATATTATTTATCCTCTTCTTTTACATGTGTGCTTTGAAAAGCTAACCACCTCTGAAGACTCAAGAACAACTCTGGTAAAGTTTATAGGTGTGCAAAACTTTTGAGAAAACCCATCACTTAATGACAATTGAGCGAGGAATATGTCAAAGGATTCAATCTTCCACTCAGTCATAAAAAGGAAGTTGGGGTATCCAACATCTTGCCAACAAACCGACTCCAACCATAATGTGAAATCCAGGTGAACTGTGAAACCTCTTTTCCACTTTGTAGTATTGTTTCCTCTTGAATTCCAACATGGATCTTAATGCTTAGATCCACAAAAATTGTCCAGGTAAACTTTGCATGATACAATTGTGATGTGAAATCTTGACACACACTCTAATTTCCCTCTAAAAGAGGGTAAGTCAAAATACTATGATAGGCTTAACTGTAATTTGATCATAAACTGTTGAGGTATTGTATGGAATAAACAATATACTATCAATGCACTAATGAAGAACTCAAAATAAATGAATTTCTTGTTGCTACAATAGTGCCACTCTTGGGATTCTCCAAGGAGCCACTAATTTATACACAATTGGAGTTTTTACTTGGTCTGCAGAAAGACTAAACAATGGTAGTGATCACTCTTTGCCATCCCATGGGAAGTCTATACAGAGTCAACAATAAATTGATTTAAAAGTGAGGTATATGCCTGAAAATAGGAGTTTGACTCTTCAACTCTAATTTAGTGACGAGGAAATATTCAACTGTAAATGCTTGATCTTCTACAGTGTAAATTTCTAGATAAATGGTTAGTGTAAATCTGTCCATTGTCCATATATCCCAAAAACCATGTATTTCAAGACTCTGGTTGTGTGTAAGAGAGGGGAGATCACATAAATAATCCATTATCAAAAGAAAAAGTTAAAGCACAACATTCTATGGAGATTTTTTTTTTTAATTTTATTACATACCTTAGAAAGTTTGAAAGGACATAACTGAAGCTTCCCTCTCCTTCCACACTTCATTAAATATGCTCCTTTTCCAATGCAGATGCGGCCTAAAGAATCATAATCAACATATAGAATATGAAAAGTAAGTTTAATGAATTAAAGTAGCTATGTTATACCTCAAGCAAATGGACTATTAGAAATTGGATTCATTCTCTACAAAAGATGATATAGCAAGATCTAATTACATTTTTAACTGAGACAAAGGTAAATTGGATTCATGCTCTGGAATAGACAATATAATGAGATCTAATGACATTTTCAACTCAAACAAAGGTAATTTGAGTAAGATCAAGCTCCAAAATGATGGCATCCAGCTTCTGAGTGGCAGTTACTGTATATATCTAGCTAGAGGATATAACATAAAGATATTTGTTATATGTGAAGATTAAAAAAATGAAAGAATGTGAAATTTTGACCATCAACTATAAGTTCCTTTCAAGGACTAGATCAAACCATAGCATTGTTATCAAGATAATCTACTCACCCATTCTAGTACACTTCTAGTAGTTTCATGATAAAACTCAAACTCAATAAACTTCAAAC
This sequence comes from Pinus taeda, assembly GCA_000404065.3. Lineage (NCBI taxonomy): Eukaryota > Viridiplantae > Streptophyta > Pinopsida > Pinales > Pinaceae > Pinus > Pinus taeda. Next base: position 795 of record APFE030391148.1, on the reverse strand, counting down.
AACATAAATTAACCAACAATATGTTTGAGGTTGGTTACCTAAGGATTATATCATACTAAATTACCTTTTGCATCTGACATTGAAAATGAAGGCAAAAGAAATGAAGACAAATCAATAATTATGATGGATGCATGTGATGAAAAAAAAAAAGACCTTTATTCTTGCTACCGATGAGCCTTCTAGGGGATTCTTGGATGAAGTTGATCATGATCTACTTTTTGAAATCAAAGAGACACTTTCTAGCTACTTTGATTTGACGGAGAACAACCCTAATGCTTATGAAAATGGATATGGAAAGCAATAAGCATCGATGAACCTGGTCTTGAATAATGTGTCTCAAAGTCTAATATGGATAGTATTTTAAATTTCTATAGCTAGCAGAGGATTTTCCCAGTTGGGTTCCCTAGAAAATTTTGGTTTTTTTTGCTATAGTATGACTGTGTTTTATTTCTATTCTATTCCACTACAAATTGGTAGAGATATTTTTTTTTCTTCATGCAACAATTAGTTTCAGATTTATTCATTCAAGCAGTAGAAGAATTTCAATGAAATTCTACAAAAGGGACAATTAATCTATATTTTCACTTATATATTTTGCAAGTAAAATTCACAGCTAAATTTTCATCCAAAGTGTTTAGGTTACTAGCAAGTGGTATCACAACATATCTCAAAATTGCAAGGTCATATTATTCAATAATGTTGAGACCTGAGATACAAAAATCTTCCCAAGCTATGGAGCAAGAAAACTGCTGATTTTTAGTTTTCTAAATCTATCCAACCAGAACAAAATTATGC
>APFE030391147.1:0-24067 GCA_000404065.3 Pinus taeda | reverse complement strand
TTGATAATCACCATTGGTCCATCACACAATCCATCTTTGGGGTTAACGCTACCAATCCATCGTCAGTGTTACCGATATGTTCAAGAGAATTCATTCAGACAATTCACCTGTGTCTCACCCACTACAATACATTGATGCTTCATTCCTTCATGACCGCCACCCTGAACCCTGTATCGTCAGTTTGTTTTCACCTCCAAAATCATTTGCTTCGTTTGTCGTTGATGTGGGATTCCTTAAGGCCCTCCTGCGATGGGTCGCTTCTTGTCGACATCAGCTCATTATCCAAGAAGTGGACTTAGGAACAACCCTTTCAGTACTTTGAAGCTTGCATGCCTCAATGGCAAGTTTCTCACTTTCGGCGACAGGTTTACATCAATGGCCTTCGACTGAGATATTTTACGTGGTGTTCGACGCCAAGTCCTTTTTTACACCACGTGAATTGTATTGTAGTACCTTGAGGGTCATTGTCATTACTAGTGATTCCTCTCGCGCCTATTAACAACTTACATCATTGGAGAACATTTTTCACATGGATCGACTTGTACTCCGAGTGAAGATTGAACAAGTTTTGAAGACCTCAGATCTAGTTTCATCCATCTGGGCTGCGATATATTCACGAATATAAAGACATCAAGTGTACATCATTGCCGAACAGATAATCATCCAAGTCAAAGGATGATGAGTCCAAATCATCAGTCTACCACACAGACGATTGTCTGTCCTATGTACATGAAAATGAATTTATAAACCTGAGCATGGGAATGCCCACCTCAGCTAGATCATGAAAAATGTTGTCAAAATAATGTATTGTATTGTATCTTATTACAGGTCGCCTCCCAGCCCGAAAAAACTTTGGATCCTCATAGTAAAGCATTTCACTCGACATTAAAAAGATTAACGACCTCATGCTTTAGGGGGCAACTGTTATATACATTTTTGGGCACTTCAACCCCAATCATAAATGTCCATAAATTGAGGGCTCCTAAGTCCCTAAAAGTGTTGCTTCACTGCCTAAAGGAACAAGGTCAACTGATTACATCATCTCCCAGAAGTTCTCCACTAAAACCTGCTCATAAATGGTCAAAACTCGACCATACTGAAAACCCAGTGTAGAGGGTGCGATGTATATCACCTTCCCAGTGTACAAGGTGCGATGCATACTAAATTTCTCCTCTGTAGGGTGTGATGGTAAGGAATGGACAAATGGCAGGGACAAAATGCGAGGTGGAAGATCATGGAATCTTCCAGAAGCTTCCCCTCCGACACTTGCCTCTCTGTTTTCGACCAGGGATGAGTAAGAGATCATCATTCTCCAGGTGGAAGCAGGAACTATCAGAGAGAGGACACTAATCAAGACCCCAGAAGATGACTCACCTCCCTGTGATCATCTATATATGGATCCCTCATCACAGAGATCCAGAGACTGGAATTTTGTATCTTATAGAGAAGTGTTGTTGGTTTTCTGGTGTACATTCATAGTGTTGGGTGATCTAAGCTTTACTTGAGGTGAAGAAGCTTCTGCAGAGGATGATGCTGGGTCAGACTAATGTTGTAATCCTCTTGCTAATTTTCATCTTATAAAGCTATTCAAGTTTTTCCAATTCTGTATGTTTTACTTTATTTGCATTGATGGTAACACAACATCTTGGTCCTGTGTTTTATTTATGATATAGATCTTTGTTCTTCGATAGTAGTATGTTGTTGTGATTCCACAGGTGCTCTTTGAAGCTGGGCAGACGAAGAAGAAGCGACAAAGCTCTATCAGGAAGGAGAGGAAATCAAGCGCAAGACTAAGGTTGGTCCCCATGGTTCCCCTCTTGTCTATTTTCATAAAGGAAAACGAAAGTATACTTTACTTGTTTGTTTCTAAGATAGCTACCAGTCTTAGTGGGAATAGCAGCATCCGAGTGGACACTATTCCCGGTAACACCTAGCAGTGGAATTCCTCACTACTGTGTTTGAATGGTGTACACCTCTATTGACCAAAATGAAGAACCAACTCACTTCCATTCAGAAGGGTCAGACAAAGAATTTTGGAAACGACACAATATTATGCTCGTTATTCTTTGAGAAAGTACTTGGGCTTCAACCCAAGGTAATATCGACCATTAGCAGCCCAAGGGATCCGCAGATGGGTAGATGGGCTGACCCGATGAAACGCATAGGGGGTGGTGATGTACCCAAAATGACCTTTTATGATGAGTTTTTCACATAGTGGGATCAACAGGTCATCACAGTCGATGAATACCCCTATGCCAAAATGGATTTCTGAGATCTAGATTTAGTATTACCACCAGATGCAGAATGGGGCACCATAGGTAACATTTTTTTATCTTTTGAATTTCTTAAGATTTTTTTAATATAAATGAAAAAATATTTTTATGAGACAAGAAACTTAAATAATATATGATCATGTTTCAAATGTGGGGCCGGTGAGACCTGCCGGATTTTCCCGACATAGGTGTTGTGGAAGAGATGTCGAAGGAGCTACAACTGAGATAGAGAGAGTTCTCCATGAAGTTCAGAGGAGCTTGGTGAGACTGACTCACCAAGTACCCATGATATCCATAGAGGACTTACCTGAGGAGATGCGTCATCACGTGGTGGGAGTACCACAGAACTGGGTGCAACTCTTCTGACATGTGGCCAATGTCGTTGTTTATTTTCTAGCTACTCATCCTGAGCTAACCAGATAGATGATAAGATCTTTTTATGATTAGACATGATGATGGGCATAATCCCAAATTTTGTAGGGCATTTTGTCCCAATTTTTGTATATTATTTTGGACACGAGCACTCTGTCTATATACATGATATTTTATGATGATCATATATAGAGATGATACTTCGATTATTTTTTTATGTTTTTTAATTTGATGAAGGATTTACATGCCAGTCCAATGTTTGATTAGCAATAGAATCAGCTAATGAATTTTCTTATCATGGAATGTGAACATATGTGATATAAATAAATTATCGTTGCAACAATCATACTCTTAGAAATTGGATAAAAATAGGGATCTCGTACCCGATAAATGTTATTAAGATGAGATACCACCAGTTGTGAGTCTAAAAAAACCACTAATGAATCAATATCAAGAGATATCGCTTCGGGTAGAAAATTAAGAACGACAGTATATTCGGCAATATTATTCGAAGCCGGATCGATACATACTCCTCTCGAAACCATCAACTGGCCAAATGGATAATAAATCACCCAAGCCGTGGAAGCAAGGTTTCGGGTATGCCTACTCGCACCATCGACGAATCCTAAATATATTGAATCGTCCATCAATACCTGCAAAAGCAGATAAAAAATATCGACATCACTAAAACCAATAGATAGATATGTAAAAACATACAATATATACAAACAAGTGCGTGCTCGGCTGAAGCCTAAATAAAGTACTTCTTAAGATAGAATCCATTTCTGGGCTCTCCCAACTTCTTTCCTTCAAAGTCAATTAATTCATAAGCTCCCTTTTTCAAAACTTGCTTGACTATAAAGGAACCATACCACATAGACTTAAACTTTCTTTCCCCCAAGGCATCTTTGTCTTGATCGTAGACCAGGACAAGGTCAACTTTAGAAAAATTTCTAAGACGGACAACTTTATCGTATTGAGTTTTTACCCTATTTTTATGGGCTTCATTTATTGTGGCGGCATCTCAAAGCTATTCATCAAGATGCTCCAAATGAATGAGGTGCTCCTCGAGACTAGAAGTCTCTGGAAGAAGTTAAACAACTAGTTTAAGGGAAGGAATTTCACATTCAATAGGGAAGATAGATTCTGACCCATAAACTAGTTGAAAAGGAGTAAATCCAATGGTTGTCTTAACTAACGTTTGGTATGCCCAAAGTGCCAGATACAACATGATGTGCCAATTGGATCTAGCTTTGTTAATCGTCCTTTGAGGGATGATCTTAAGGGATTTGTTCATGGCTTCAACCTGCCCATTGGCCTAAGGATAATATGAAGATGAATGCTCCTGTCGAAAATCCAACTTGAGAGCCAATTCAAACATCAGTTGATTTTGGAAATGACTGCCATGAATAGTGACAATCTCTTTAGGGATACCAAACCAGGAAATAACCTGATTAAAGAAAAACAAGGCCATTGTTTCATTGTCATTCTTAAAAGTAGGCATGGCCTCAGTCCACCTTGTAAAGTAGTCTACAACCACTATGATATACTTGTGATTTCCGGCCGAAGGTGAATTACAAGTAGTAAAATCAATGCCTCACTTTGTGAAAGGACCGACGGTGATTATGGGGAAAAGAGGAGTTGGATGTGCGCGCATTTTCCAAGTATAAACTTAACAAGGATGGCATATTTTGACTACTTCAATACAATCTTTAAAGATCAAAGGCCAAAATTAGCTTGCTCGCAAAAACATTTGGCTTGTTGCAAGCCCAGATAGATGACTCACACAAGCTCCAGTGTGGAAATCATTAAGAACTGACTCGACTTATTCCAAGGTTAAACAATGCCTAAGGTTTGAATCAATCTCGTCACGATACAATGTGTCACCTATAATAACATAATTGTTAGCGAGGTGACACAAATTTCTACGCTCATCTTTGGAAAAACCAGGTGGGAACTTCGAAGTCTAGAGATATATAATGATATCCCCATACAAAGGATCTTGTGGAGAAATAAGAAATAAGTGTTCATCAGGATAACTTTCCTCATGAATAATTTCTTCCTCACAAGGCATCTCTGATATCAACTCTACAAATACTAAATATTTCTTAGATTTAGTTGACATGAACTCGAGATCGAATTCATGAAAAATGAAAATCCATCTATTATATTTTCCCCCAATCACTTGCCTACTGAGAACAAACTGAAATGGATTGACGGCTGCTAAGATGAATGTTTTTCGAAGCAGAATGTAATGTCGAAGCCTCTGGGCAAAATGGAAAACTACCAAAGATAATTTCTCGATGGGATTATAGCGTAGTTCAAGACCTAGTAGGCCTCGACTTAGATAGTATATCACATACTCACATAAGACATCATCTTCCTGAACCAAAACCATACCAATGGTTGATTCTGTTGCAGTGAGATACAAGAGGAATTCTCTGCTATAATCAAGTGGAGTCAACAATGGAGTAGAGCTTAATGATTTTTTCAAAGCATCAAAAGATTGTTGCGCAAAATCATCCCATAAAAACAAGACCCCTTTAATAAGAAAACACATAAATCCTTTTGTGATCTCAGCATAATTGGCTATAAATCTCCTCAAGAAAATTTCTTTTCCTTGAACAATTTGAAGGTAATGTATGGACGACGAGGGAGGCAACTAAAGTGTTGCCTCAACCTTGAAGGGATCAACACAAATCCCCTCTGTTGACACGATGATTCCTAACAACCGACCAGATGTGACCATGAAAACACACTTATTCGGATTCAACCGGATTTTATAAAAATGACACTGCTCAAAAATCAACCGAAGGTGCTTAGGACGATCAATTCTCTTTCAAGAAGGATCAGCTAAAGCATCCATATATGCTTCGATAACATGCTTGATGTCATGAAAATCATAAGGCAGGGCCCGCTGAAAAGTGGCTCTAGCATTTTTGAGGCCAAAAGGCATCTTTTTGTACGCAAACATACCCCAAGGACAAACAAAGGTTGTGTTGTGCTAATCTTCTGGACAGATAGTAATTAGATTGTAACTAGAGAATCCATCGATGAACGAAAAAATTTCATTACCCACACATTCATCAATAATTTGATCAATAAAGGGCATGGGGTAATTGTCTTTCAGACAAGCCTTATTTAGGTCCCTAAAGTCAATACATACTCGAATCCATTCCTTGCTTTTTGTCTACAGGGACTAGATTAGAGATCCATTCAGTTAGAGGAATGGGGCATATGAAACCCACCTTTAGCAGCTTTTCAACTTCAGATTTGATAGATGCTACTTTTCTAGGGTTAACTGGACAAATTTTTTTACAGATAGGTTTAGCATTTTTGTATGTCTTGATCTCATGCTGGACAATAGATGGATATATTCCAGACATCTCCTCATAAGGCCAAGCGAACACATCATGAGACTCTTCGAAGAGATCAGTATAAATTTGGATTTATTTAGGGGAACAATCAACTCCAGTGAAGACATTTTCGATTATGTTAGGATTCCTAGACATGTTCACTGGTACAGTTTGTGAGATAAGAGACACGTTACCTTTGGTAGAAAACTGTGCCTCTGAACTGTGTTACAATGAGGCTCGAAGGCCTATTTATTGTTGAGAAACAATGGAAAACCCTAAACATCTAGAAACCTAATGCTAGAAGATGAAACACCAAAATTGTGGGCCCCATTTTGGATAAGTTGGTACATCAACTTCCCGAGGTCATAACTTTGGCACTCGATCTCAGTTTGATGCATATAATAGCTCGTTAGAAAGATATATTTGAGCAATACAACTTTGGGAAGAGAAAAATTAGTCGATTGACCCATGTTGCTCCTAGATTTCCCAAAAAACATCATTTAGGGCCTCAAAACAACTTCGGTAGTTCAAGACCCGAAAAACTGCTAAAAATAGTAAATTGTGCTACAATTACAGAAACTAGAAAAATGAAAGAGATAGTTGTGGGGGTCTAAGTGGGATAGGTGGGTGGCCACAAACATCCACCTGGATCATTCCTCCCCCCTTAGGAAGCAATGGTCCCAATTGCGTTGAGTTCCTCCATTTGTTGAACTTGGTCCCTAGAGAGTTGTTTTGCTATCTCTAATGTGTCCAGTAATGGTGGGAAGCATGATTGGGGGCATTCCACATTGAACACTCAGTGCAAGTGAAGGAATGGAGGAATTTTGTGCTCTAAAGAATTGTTTCCCATAACCTTGGTAATGTTGTAAGGACCATGTCAGAATGATCTAAGCTTCTGATGGGCTCTTGTAAGGCGTTCTTTCTGTATATGCATTCTTTCGAGATCGAATTCTTGCAAAATGACAATCCATCTATTATATTTCCCCCCAATCACTTCCATATTGAGGACAAACTAAAATGGATTGATGGCTACTAAGATGAATGTTTTTTGAAGCAGAATGTAATGCCGAAGCCTCTAGACAACATGTACAACTGCCACAGATAATTTCTCGATGGGATAATAGCGTAGTTTAGGACCTACTAAGCCTCGACTTAGATAGTAGATCACATACTCACATAAGGCATCATCTTCCTAAACCAAAACCATACCAGTGGTTGATTATGCTGTAGTGAGATACAAGAGGAATTCTCTGCTATAATCAGGTGGACTCAACAATGGAGCAGAGCTTAATGAGTTTTTCAAAGCATCAAAAGATTGTTGCGCAAAACCATCCCATAAAAATGGGACCCCTTTAATAAGAAAACACATAAATCCTTTTGTGATCTCGGCATAATTGGCTATAAATCTCCTCAAGAAAATTTATTTTCCTTGATGAATTTGAAGTTAACGTATGGACGACGAGGGAGGCAACTGAAGTATTGCCTCAACCTTGAAGGGATCAACACGAATCCCCTCTATCTAATGTGGTGTTAGACAAAGATAAAGGCCAAGGGTCTGAAAAATAATGAGTTCGAAAGAACTCTCTTTGAAAAGGTCCCTTGGAGGATGAAATAACATTGGTTCTAGCTATAGGAGAAGGAAGATCAAAAATACCCATTAAAGAAGAGTACATCCCAACTCCTAAATTCTCTATAGGTTGCCTGGGATTGTCCACTAATGGAACAATAGAATCAGAAGATGTGTGGGAGTCACCCGAAGAGTAGTTCATCTGATCAACTTTTGCAATCCTCCCCTCATGAGGGAAACAAAGGATTCAAAATAATCATGAAACTATGGCATCCATCTCATAAATCCAATTCTTGCCTAAGAGGAGGTTGTAATCCAAATTCGCATCGACTATTTCTACCTCAATATTTACCACCTTTCGCCAAACATAGATGGGAAAGGCTGGAATAATCTCATGTGGCCTATGAGAATGTCCATCAAATTCTGTCAATAAAGTTAGCAAAGGAACAACTTGAGTCAATCCAGTGGCCTTCCAACATGACATGGACTTCACACATGGGGAAGCTCCCTCATCGATAACGATTCAAAAGATGTCGGCCGTTTGATACGTACACTTTATCTGAAAATCCATATGATGGAGGAGTCTCTTTTTGACGTTTGACATATCAGAAGTGAGCACAAGAGAATTTTTTGGATCTACTGCTCCAATTGCCGATGGTAATGCACTCCTCTGAGCGGGGCGCTATTAGAAATTATATATTACAGAGCAACGGAACACATAAAATATATTGCAGAAATCAAAACACAGAAAACACATAAAACAAGAGAGTCATAGATATACGTGGTTCACCCAATTTGGGCTATGTCCGCGGAGAAACATCCAACCCTTCCTTTTATATTATCTAGCAAACTGAAGAGATAAAACCTACAACAGATCCGTTGTAATTCCCTCTTCGCTCTCACACAGTCTCCTCTCTCTTTCTCACTCAGAATAGAGATCTCCATAGATGCAATACAATTCCCTCATATATAGCGAGGGGTTTCCTTCTAGGGCAAAAATCCCTAAATTAAACATAACTTCTACCATCAGATCTTTGCCTAATTAACGGCTCAGATTGACTACGAAATTACAACATTTTACAAGGCAATTTTACATCTATTTTTAGCTTCCGGGCGACTGCCCCCAATCCCCCCGCTAGAGGAGGGCTTCCAAAGGTTGCAACCCCCCCTGGAGCCCCCTGCAGTGTAAATATCATGGGTGGTGTTGCCGCCACATTATGAACAGGGGTCCAATGCAGTGATACCTTTGAATAAAGAAGATAATCAGGCTCCACACCCAACAATCTCCCACTTGGAGACTGATTATAGCAACTGCATCGCTTCTTCATTTGCTGGACAATGGCTCCACTTTGGACATGGTTGTTTCTCATATTTTTCATCATACTTGAATACCAATTGAAACTAAGAAGAATCTCAGTTTCTCCCTAGTTACAACTTTTGTTAACATATCTACAGGATTCTGGCTAGTGTGTATCTTTTCTAGCTTCAACTGTCCATCTTCCAACCCTAACCATATGAAATGATACTTGAGATGTAGGTTTTGTCTTGGAATGAAATGTAGAGTTCTTTGAAAGATGTATGGTACTCTGGTTGTCACTATATAACCTTCCCAACTCCTACTTCTTACCCAATTCATCCATAAACCTTTGTAACCAAATCATTTCTTTACTAGCCTCTGTAGCAGCAACATACTTTGCTTCCGTTGTTGAGAGTGCAACAACACTTTGTAGTTTTGAAACCCAATTGACAGTTGTTCCACCTACAATAAATGCACAACCTGTTGTGCTCCTCTTGTTATCTCTATCACCTGCCATATCTGCATCAAAATATCCTTGTAGAGCAATGTTTGAACCACCAAAGCATAATTCTTGATTTGTGGTAACTCTCAAATACCTAAGACTCCACTTCACTGCCATCCAATGTTCTTTTCCTAGATTGTTCATGTACTTGCTTACAACTCCCAATACATGTGCAATATCATGCCTTGTGCAGACCATTGCATACATTAAGCTTCCAAATGCTGATGCATATGGAACTTTAGACATATAATCCATTTCTTCCTGAGTCTTGGGACACATTTCCTTACTTATTTTGAAATTGCTAGCCAAAGGTATACTAACTGGTTTTGCATTCTGCATATTAAACCCTTTCAACACCTTTTGTACGTACTCACTTTGAGATATTGTTAATTTGTGATTCTTCCTGTCTCTAGTTATTCTCATACCAAGGATTTGTTTTGCAGCACCCAAATCCTTCATTGCAAATGAGTTTTCAAATTTTCTTTTGAGTAAATTTATTTCCTGCATGTTAGAACCTGCAACAAGCATGCCATCTACATATAGTAACAATATAATATAGTTTCCATCATTTTTCCTTTTGAGATAAACACAATGATCAGAGTGGCATCTAGTATAACCTTGTTCAGACATATACCTATCAAATTTCAGATACCACTACCTTGGAGCCTGTTTTAAGCCATGCAAACTCTTCTTCAACCTGCACACTAGTTTCTCCTTCCCTTTTACCTCATATCCTTGTGGCTACTGCATATATATCTCTTCCTCCAAATCACCATGGAGAAAGGTTGTCTTTATATCTAACTGCTCAAGATGCAAATCTTCCCCTCTACTAGACTTAAAATAGTTCAGATTGAAGTCATTTTAACAACAGGGGAAAATATCTCATCAAAGTCTATACCCTTTTCTATGCAAACCCTTTCACCACAAGTCTAGCTTTATACCTTTTTCTACCTCCATATTCTTCCTTCAACCTATAAACCCATTTATTTTGCAATCCTGTTTTACCTATAGGCAACCTGACTAAGTCCCAAGTCTGGTTATGCGTTAAGCATTCCATCTCTTCTTTCATGGTTTGCTCCCACTTCTTCTTGGTTTCTGCCTACAATGCTTCTTCATAACATTCTGGTTCACCAAAATCAGTCAACAATACATAATATAATGAAGGAGAGTATTGTTCAAGGGGTCTACCTATCCTGGTATATCTTCTAACACCACTTTCAGGTGTTTGAGGTGATTATTGCTATTGTGGTTTTTGTTCTAGTTGTTGATCATTATGATTTTTAGGAACCATCACTTTTTCTATGATCTCATCAAGCACTATGTATTCTTTGTTTTCTTTTTCCTGTTTCTTTTCCTGTAGTTGGTCCTTATACAAAACATTTTCATTGAATATTACATCTCCGCTCCTAATGATTTTGTGTTTTTCATAATCATAAAAGCGATAACCAAAATAATTAACACCATATCCAATAAAGGTACATTTCTTTGATCTTGCCTCAAGCTTTGTTCTATTTTCTTTATTAATGTGGACAAAGGCTTCACAACCAAAAGTTTTTAAAAATGAGTAGTTTACCTTTTTACCTATCCATGCCTCCTTTAGAATACCACCATCCAAGGAACTTGAAGGCCCTCTGTTTATTAGATAAATAATAGTATCTATAGCATCTGCCCAGAATTGTAAAGGCAATCCTTCATGCAATATCATGCACCTTGCACGCTCCATGATTGTCTTGTTCATCCTTTCTAACATACCATTTTCTTGTGGTGTTCCTGGAACTATCTTCTCTCTCCAAATTCCATTCTCTGAAAAGTACATATCAAACTCTTTGCTGGAATATTCACCTCCATTTTCTGATTTGAAACACTTCAACCTTTTTCCTGTCTCATTTTCAACCAAAGCTTTCCATTTCTTGAAAGTATCAAACACGTCAGATTTATTTCAAATACAATAAATCCAGGTCTTTCTGGTTGCATCATCAATAAACATAACATAATAACAAGAGCCATCGAGAGATGATACCTGAGCAGGTCCCCATACATCTGTATGCACAAACTCTAATTTTTCACTCTTCTTTTCTTCCCCTCGAATTTTGGTATATCTGGGGGAATTTTGGTGGGGACCGGAGGCCAAACTGGGTTATACCTAATCAAGATCATTAGTCAATTTAGAGAGATCTGGCAAGTTTAACATTGCCAAAAAAGGGAGTCGTGGTGGACCCTGAGGATTCCACCCAGTGTGGGCAGAACACCCAACTTTCTGAAAAGAATGGCCTGGATTTGTGAAGGGACCAGGTTGCCTGAAGTAACTCGTAGACCCAGCTAAACCATAAGGAGCTCCTTGTGGTCCAGAAAAAACTCGAGTTTGACCAACTCTTGCCGAAAAACCTCCGTAACTAGTAAAGTTGCCTCCTAGAGAAGTGTTAAAAGAAGCAGAGAGCCCTTTGTAAGGGTTCCATGCATTAGCATAGGGAGAAACGTTCTAGAAAGAACTGACAAAAGAATACGACATATTCCCTTGTTGGCCTAAATAATATTGATTCCTAACTCCTAACTCACTAATCACAGTGTTTTCCCAACTTTGAAACAGATTATAACTTTTACCTGTAGAGGAAAGAGGCATCGATCCCAAAGTTGGAGTTGAATGTGGTATATGACCACCCCTAAAAGGGAAACCCTAAAAAGTAGATGATCCACTTGCCATGGACGTGGAGGCAACTGATGGAATACTTAAAGGAACCGAAGGAATCACTCTGGTCGGTATTCCAAAAGGGAAAAAGCCAATGCTAGAGGCAACAACTTGACAACTTCCACTCAAAGTTGGAATGGAAGTAGAACCAAATATAGCAGTGCTAGGAGTAACAAAAGGTATAGAAATGGTTCCTCCTTATTTTACAGAGAGAAGAGTTTGCATACTCATAACACTTGTCGTGGATGCCATGCTTCCAGTAGTGTTCACCAAAGGAAAATATCGATGACCTGGGTTTGAAGGCCTGTTGGTCGGAGTCTTGACGTATAATAAAACATCTAGATAATCAGGAGGAAGAGGAGAATTAGGAGCAGCAATAGACTTAGAAAGCTCTTCAAGCTCAATATTTTCTTCCAATTGGAAGAGGACTCGAGAAAGAACTAGAGTGTTCCTCTCTAACTCTCTACTTGTACCAGGTCTATCTTGTCAATCAATAACTCCAATTGGAGGATCAATCTTCGATAAGTCTGCTGCCACCGGTTGAAAACCACTAGCAGGATTTCTCCTATGATTTTGAGGCAAAGGCTCAGGACTCATAGGTGATAACCCAAGAAGTCTCCTGGACCAATGAATCAGTCGATCAACCACTTTGAATTATTTTTAGGAGATATACTTAAAGACTCAAAAAAAATTAAAGCTAGGCTAAAAAAAAAGTATTTCAGGTGACTAGGACCGGACACCAAAATACAAGGAAGTCAAATTCAAGGCTTTCCGAAAATAGTCTGGGGTAATTACACCTCGGGCCTACTAGCGAAGGTATCGAGAGCAGTTACGCTGACCTCCAAGCAACAACCTTTGCTGGTGAAAGCACCCAAGCTTTGCAAGGGTACCCTCCAGAATTACTACTGAATGTGATGCAACGTTAGCCTAAGGTGCCGCGAGATTCCCTTCCGTAGCCACCTATGCAATCCCTAGGAAAGGCAACTATGGATACCAACTCGTATCAAAATCTTGGCGGAACAATTGTGAGGCGGGATCCAATAAGTAGGAGAGGGGGTATCTCTCTTCCTTGTCTTCACTCTCCCTTGTGTTTAACTCCCAGTCACAGAGCTTTCCCGATGTTTCTAACAATATTAGGTTTGGCTCTTTATTCAGCTTCTAAGTTTTGTAATTTGAGCGGCCTTGGAGAGTTAACTCTCCACTCACATATTCCAAGGCCCTAGTGAACCTAAACTTGTTGGTGTTTATTAATGACCACAATAAAAGTTCTCGTTCATTTTATTAGATCACTTGATTTTATATAGTTGTTCTTTAAGTAAGGGGGAATTATGAGAGTGAAACTGATGATGTTTTATGACGTAAAAGAAATCAATAGAAAATTAACTATATGGATGCAGTCATTTTCTTCGATGAAGAGTGATTTCTACTTGCGTTCTACGAAAACCTATATATAAGCAAAATAATTTTCTTTTCTTTTCTGAAACAATCCACACACACCCAAAATCTAAAAAGACTAAGAATGCTTACAATGCAAACTAAGCTAATGCAAGTCAAAATGATGATGCAAGATCCTAAATAACACTCACAAGAAAATGTGTTTCTTTATAGAGACAATAAGCCAACTTGAAAATGAAGAGGGCAAAAAATAAAAATGAATCTCCCTCCAAAGAAACTAGAACAAATTGCAAAAGATCACAATTCGCTTCTCAACAACAAAACAAAAGAAACTGTAAACCAAAAGCTTGGAAAAAGAAAAATTTGAAAGATCAAGAAATAAGTACAAGGAGTCTTCCAATCTCGCAAGTTATAAAAATCATGAATAAATGAAGAAATACTACAAACTTGCACAAACTGATCCGAGCAATAGCAAAAGATTTCGGCAAACCAACAAAATGTCAAGAAAGAAATACTTTCAAACTTGCCAACAAGTCTCTCAAAAAAGAATGAAAGGCAACAAGGCCATAAAACAAGGAAAAGAAAAGAAAGGGCACTCGAAATCTGGGCTGAAATCAAAATCAAAATCAATTCCTTGTTGTGGAAAACCAGAACATCCAAGAACTTCAAAACGAATCCTTGAACCCAAGACACAAACTACAAACTTTCTTAAGAATAAATCCTATGTCAAACAAAACTTTTCAATGAGAAGGATATTTTCAAAAAGAAAGCTTGCAGAAAAACAGAGTTCTCTAGACAACAGATGACCATACAACAACATAAAACACCAGGCAGTAGACCTAACTGGGATAAAATATTTGAAAAAAACAATTCAAAAAATTGCATACGTGACTGCAACCTAAGAAAACAACGTATACAAAGCTTAATTACGAAAAAACAAAAATCAAAATCTAATCAAGAAGACCATACTTGATGCCTGGGACACTAATGGATCAAACAACATTGTAAAAGCAAGCAATCAAGAAATTGAACCTTCATTGAGAACAAACAACCCAAACCAGGAATAACAAGAATGTTATCCCCAGTGGAGTCACCAATTCTGTTGTGGGTGAGACCACCCTAGGGTCTTGGTTTGAGAACCCCAATAGAGTGGAGGGAAAACCACATCAAGAAATGCTCAAGCAGTGAACCTAAATGCTTATTCTATTGAACTGTGTAAGAGTGTCCTTACCTGGGAGTCCTACGTTTGAGTAGATCCCGCAGGGTGCAAACACTCAACTTCTCTTAATATCTTTAAAACCTGAAAGTTATTCAAATGAAACATATACAACAGTAGAAACATAAAGCATGTTCACGATATTAAATTTAAATCATATAAATGAATGAACAATTATGCATCAATGTAAGATTCATAAATGAATTACAATATAAATATATGCATAAACACATTTATTGAAGTTAGCTATGAGTAAAGTGGAGAAATATGACCTGAGTCCTTCTCCGGCTCCAAGCGGAACCGTCTTCTGGATCTCTCCTTTCCCGACCTCAACAATCTTCCTCCATCACTAATACAAGGATATCTTAAAAAAAAATGAAGGGTATCTCCAACAAGGAAACAAGGGTTTCTTGAAGCTTTGGGGAGTGTAGGAGGCACAGGGATTTCATCAGAATCGATCAAGGATAATCTCACTATAGTATCAATATCTCATATCTTCTCCCTTAAGGCCTTCCCATGGAGGTTTATTTATACTTCTTCAAATTAGTTTTTTTAGTTGGGAAACAGTTTGGCCATGGGAAATAGGAGGTGAGTAATAGGTAAAACCTGTGAAATCTGCCCGAAATTAAGGAAATTTATTTTTTTTAAGTGTTTTAACATATGTACATGGTTGGGTATATGTTGACCTGCGTGTACACACTTTTATCACAGGGAAAAGTAGCGTATAGGGAATAAAACATTTTTTTTTAGGCTTTGGACCAAGTCTGGAAGGAAGGGTTTCCCTAGGCCATAATCAGAGCATCATATCTACCAAGACTGGTAAATGGTGCTATAACAACCATGAGGTGGAATCAATATTTGATGGGTTGAGGTGGTTTAGCCTCTGAAAACCCTGGGTGGTTACGATTGATGTGTTTTTATGAGATCCCACATTCATGCTTGGAATATGGCAAGGGGGCGACTGGCTGAAGAGAGATTTGGCTCAACCATGTCTATGGTCAAGTGGCTCATGGATGTCCCACACTTGGTTGGAATTTGCATCATTAATATGAGGTTATTTCTCCTTATTAATTCATGAGTATTATACTGGTTTATATGTGGTTTATAAGGTTGTTGTTTCCTTGGTATTTCTATTGTTATTATGTTATTTATGAACATGTATTATGGTAGTGGCTATGTATGGCTCTCATCATGTTTTTACTTGTAAATGAATGAACAATGTATCTATGGCCTGATAGATGAAATTGTAGCTAATGTGTTGACACATCAATGCTTCTTAGTGATTCTCAAATAAGTATGAGATTCATATGCTCAATTTTGCTATTAAGACCTCTAGATTTCATGTTTCTGACATGTTTGATGAAATGCCTATCATGGCTAATAGGGGTCCAGTCTAGTCCTTGTCAATTTTTTTAGAATGTATCTTTATTCCACTACGAAATTTCATTTCTGCAGGTGTCATTGAGTTTGGAGCAATAACTTTGGCTCTAGGCCCGAAAAAGTTGCACAAATCTGGGAGTCGTGGGAACAACACTAGATAAAAAAAAAATTCCCCGAACGCTTGCTTTCCCTTACTATGGGAATGTGTGGAGCCTCCTGGATGCATGTTGGTCCATACCAAGGGAGAATCCAAGGGTTTGATGCATTAAAACTTCAGTTGGGCTCAAGGGTTGACTACTTGAGAGGTTGGGATGGCTCCTGGGAGTTACATTGTTGATGTGGAAGGTCTATGTGATGTGTTTCGCTAGTTCCACTTCCTTAACAGACAAATAGGGAGGCAAATCATATCATAGTAACTTCTCATCACATGTTTACCCCAATTGGTCATTTACTTGGGTATATGTGGGAGGAGGGTGTTACAAAAATGATTCCGTCTTCAATAATTTTGTTAGAGGTGTTTCTATTTAACCATAATTCTTAAAAACATTGTGGTAATGTCTTGTCAATCCTAAGAACCCTCTAAGTTTCTTCAAAGTATTTGGGATTGTCCATTCCCTCATAAATTTGATTTTGTTAGGATCTACCTTGATATGACCCAAATATTCAACTTCTTGAAACCTAAAGGCACACTTGGAAGGCTTTGCATATAGTTATTTCTCTTCCAATAATGTTAAGGCCTTGCCAACATGTTGTACGTGCCCTTCCCAAGATTTGTTGTAAATTAGTATGTAATAAAAGAAATACTAGAACAAATTTTCTAAGGAAAGGTTTGAAAATAGAATGCATCAAGCTTTCAAATGTCGAAGGTGCATTTTTAAGTCCAAATGGAATAACTAAAAACTCATAATGACCTTCGTGTGTTCTAAAGGTTGTTTTTATAATTTATTTTTGCCTCATTATGATTTGATGATATCCAAAATGAAGATGCAACTTAATATAGATAAATTCTCCGTGTAATTCATCTAACAATTAATCAATGACAAAAATAGGAAACTTATCTTTGATTATCATTTTGTTGAGCTATCTATAATCTGGACACATATGCTATGAACCATCCTTTATTAGAACCATCCTAATTGGTGAAAAGAAATCATTCTAACTAGGTTGAATGATGTCTGCCTCTAACGTTTCTTGAACCATACAATCAATATCATTCTTTTGTGCATGTGGATATATGTAAGGCATAATGTTACGTAGTACACTTCTAGGTTGAAAATCAATAGCATGGTCATGTTTTTGGACAAGTGGAAGACCCTTAGTCATTTCTCCAAATACCTTAGCATGAATGTTAATAACTTCCTAAAGATCCAATAGAGTAGAGGATAGAGATGTTTGAACATAGAATGAACACAATAGTGCAACTACACCTTGGTGTCCCCTTTTTAGCAATGTTGTCATGTTATTAGAGCTTATCACTTTACTAGGTTTCCCTAGGATACCTCTAAGCTTAGTTTCCTTTCCTTCTAGGAAAAATCTTATGAAATACCTTGGAAATTAAGGGCCACAATTCTCAATGATTGCAACCATTGGACCCCTATACAACATCAACACCACCCATTTGAATTGCAACCATGGGACTAACAATTGAAAATAGCAACAAGAAATGCTAAAAATAGAAATATTATGAATAGAATTGCCATAAATAACATTTCAGGTACTAGTGTTGGAAATAGCAACAAGGAATGATAAAATAAAAATGATAAAAATAGCATTGCTTTAAATAGGATTTCGGGATACATTCCAATTTTATTTAGTCCCTAAACTAAAATTGAGAATCAAAATTCAAATTTGATCTTAGCAATTGTTTGAAAAATAATTAATTAATTCATCTTGAGTTACTTAGTTGGAGAAAATCAAACAAGAAGTCCTTGTGAAGACATGCAACAATTATCCCTTTGATTGAGGAAGGTATCCCTTAATTAAGGAGATAAGGATGAGTTGTATTTGAGTTTTAATTAGTTAGCTCAGTTAACTGAGTTAAGTCCAGTTAAATTAGTTCCAAACAGTTGGAGGAGCTAATTGTGAGTTCAGTCAGTTAATGCATGCAAGCATTCAACTAGTGTTCTCTAGATAACTGAATATTCTCTCATAAATAACTCCTGCATGTCAGTTTAGAGAAAGACCCAGATGAGATTAAAGGAAGGGACAATGTACTATCAGTTGGAGGAAATTTCCTATAAAGGAAACTCATCCATGCAGAAGGAATTCACTCCTTCAAGATTGCGCAGTTATTTCAGATGTCAGAGTAGTGTGTGAGGGATTATTACACACAGGTGGCAGCTTGAGGACCCAGGAGAAATTGCGCAAGGAAATAGGAGGCTTGGAGAACTGAAGGAAGGCATATGTGTTGTCTATGAGCAGCAGTGAGGGATTGTACTAAGAGTTGGATAGCTTGTGAGCTAAATCTTTGTGTAACCCTGAGATATTTCCACTTGTATGATAATACAAATAGTGGGGTTTTTAGCTGACACTTTCCCTAGAGCATTCTTCTGTGTTTCATGTGTATTGTTTCTTTTCTCTATTATATGTGTTCCAATTGATCTTACTCAAATTGATTAAGCTTCCGCAAAGTTTGATAGTAGAAGTAGATCAAGTATTTTGCTTTAGTATATTGCATTATCAGGTGATCTACAGTGAAATTTCTACAAGCAAAGGTGATCAAAGTGAAGAACAATATACAAAGAATGGAGAAGTTAGAAATTTGAAGTTCCTGATTATAGAACTCAAATTCTTATCACATCTCAAATTTCACCAATGGATCTATATCAGAACATCAGCGATTAGAGGAATCTGGCGCTGAAAGACAAGCTTTGGAAAATCAAGTGTGAAAAGGTGACATGATCTCTACATATCTAAACAAGCTCACAACCTGTAGGGATGAGCCTGGAAGTGTAGGGTTCATGATAGCCAATGATGACATGGTGAGTCTTGCTCTCCTCGATCTTCCTAAGAGCTAGCATAGCTACCAAGAGTCAGTAAATGGAAGAGAGAAACTGCGAGATTGGGAACAACTTTGGTCGGATTTGATGTAGGAGGAGATAAGGATAAGCACACGAGATGGTTCTTCATCCAAGGAGGATGAAGAAAATTGGGCCTTAGCAAGTAAGGCAAAGAAAGGGAAGGAGAAGGATTCTCATCCCAAATCGAGTTCTTCCCATGGTGGGAAGAAGATTGACAAATCGAAAGTGCGATGCTTTCATTGTCATGAGGTGGGCCATTATACAACAAATTTTCCATTGAAGAAATCCAAGAAGGGATCCAAGGAAGGATCTAAAGGTGAGGCATTGGCCTCTCAGTTCGAATTGGATATTACCCTCATTGCATGCATGGTTTCGTTGATGATGGGTTGTGGTTGGTTTCTTAATAATGGAGCCTCATTCCACATGAACAGTGATAAGAGTCTATTCAGTACCTTACAGGAGAAAGACCTCAAGGTACTAGCAATGGGTAATGATGAAAAGTATAGTGTTTCAGGTGTGGGCGCGGTTTCTTTTCAGAGGGAGCATGGAGTTCTCATTACCTTGACAGATATGAAATATGTGCCAGGGCTGGAGAAGAACTTGGTAATGATTGCAATGCTGGAAGACAAAGGCTATGATGTAGTCCTCAGTAAGGGAAAGGTTTTCCTTAGACACATCACCATGAGGCAAGTGAAGCAGATCGGTTCACGAGTCAAGAACCTATATGCTCTTGAGGTTCAAGATGCATGCAAAGCCTTGAGGAGCAAGGCAACTATTGGAGACTTGGCGGTTGAGAGGGAGAGTACATTACCTCTCAACATGCAGCACCAAAAGAAGTCTCAAACATTTGTGGAGGAGCCACAATTGGTGAAGCAGCTTCAGGAGGTTGTGGAGCAACCACAACTGGGGAAGCCGAGAGGAGACCTAGTGGAGGCATCCATTCATGCAGAGACCTCCAGTAGGGGGAAATTTTGAGCCAAGTGGGTAGAGGGATCACATGCATCCATACCTCCAGGTGGGAGGTGGGGTGATCAGGAGTGATAGTCCCAAGAAGGCTGAAATAGGGGTAGGATCCTTGAGGTACCTAACCTATTTGATTAGACCTTGCTACGGGAGCATTGACGAGTAATAGTGGGACTGGTTGAGTGGGTAGAGATGGATGTGGATGGAGCGGCAGAGAGAGCTACAGTGAATGAGTCCCAAGGCAATGCAGAACTAGCAGGCTGCAACAATGTGAGAGGCACAGGAGTGTTGAACCAGTGCAGGATGGCACAAAGAGGTGTACAATGATGCGAGATGTAGGGAGTTGTTTCAACAGTGCAGAGGTTAGAGAGGGAGCATTTGTCAGTGACAGAGGAAGCTTCAACATGAAAGGATGTTTCTAGCCCAACAGGGAGGTCAGATGGGAGATCAGTTACTTACTTCTCAGTAACTGAGTTGTAGTGCAGAAATGGGTAGCATGAAGCAACATGATGAGAGAAGGTGCAATGCGGATGTAGTGTTGGGAAACAGGACTAGCAGGAGCACGGATGCAGCAGGAGGAATCAGTGTGATTGATGCAGTCAGAGATCAAAGTGGAAGAGGCTAGAGTAGTCAGATACTGAAGAGCATAGAGGTAAAGAGCATAGAGGTGCAAAGTTTTTCAGTCGACAGAGGCAATAACAGTCAGAGGCTTTGATGGAAAAGGTATCATTTTGATTCAGGTTGGATATTTTTTGTTTCTAGAGTTACTGAAGCAACAACACTAGGGAGAAGTGTTGCATGTAGAACATTCCAAAGGTTCAAGATTGTGTTTGAGTTGAATGCCTTTCTTGTTGAGAGGGAGTGTTGAAAATAGCATTTCAGGTACCAGTGTTGGAAATAACAATAAGGAATGATAAAATAGAAATGCTAAAAATAGCATTGCTATAAATAGCATTTCAGGGTACATTCCAATTTTAATTAGTCCCTGAAGTAAAATTGAGAATTAAAATTCGAATTTGATCTTAGCAGCTGTTTGAAAAATAATTAATTAATTTATCTTGAGTTAATTAGTAGGAGAAAATGAAACACGAAGTCCTTGTGAAGGCATGCAACAATTATCCCTTTGATTGAGGAAGTTATCCGTTAATTAAGGAGATAAGGATGAGTTGTATTTGAGTTGTAATTAGTTAGCTCAATTAACTGAGTTAAGTCTAGTTAAATTAGTTCCAAACAGTTGGAGGAACTAATTGTGAGTTCAATCAGTTAATGCATGCATGCATGCAACTAGTGTATTCTAGATAACTAAATATTCTCTCATAAATAACTCATGCATGTCAGCTCAGAGAAAGACCCAGTTGATATTAAAGGAAGGGACAATGTACTATCAGTTGGAGGAATTTTCCTATAAACGAAACTCATCCATGCAGAAGGAATTCACTCCTTCAAGATTGTGCATTATTTCAGAAGTCAGAGCAGTGTGTGAGGGATTATTATACACAGGTGGCAGCTTGAGGACCCAGGAGAAACTGCGCAAGGAAATGGAGGCTTGGAAGACTGAAGGAAGGCATATGCGTTTTCTATTATGTCTATGAGCAGCAGAGCGGGATTGTACTGAGATCTAGATAGCTTGTGAGCTAAATCTTTGTGTAATCCTAAGATATTTCCACTTGTATGATAATATAGATAGTGGGGTTTTTAGGTGAGGCTTTCCCTAGACTATTCTTCTATGTTTCATGTGTATGATTTCTTCTTCTCTATTATATGTGTTCTAATTGATTTTTCTCAAATTGATTAAGCTTCCGCAAAGTTTGATAGTAGAAGTAGATCAAGTTTTTTGCTTTAGTATATTGCATTATCAGGTGATCTACAGTAAAATTTCTACACTAACCAATACATACTCCCCATATTCAGCTTAATCGTATTGCATTTCCTTGAACAATTTATCTTACTACCATCTGCAATCATCACTTGAAATTTTGGTGTTGGATATAGAAAGCAATTAAGAATTTTTCCAATTTCTGATTGATGAATTTATGGTTGCTACTTGAATCAATCAATATTGTTACCCTTTGCCTTTTGATATATCCTTCTATATTGAGGGTTTGTAGAGTTATGATGTTGATTAATGCACGACAAGAGATTGTTGGAGTAGTTTCCTCTTGCTCTAGATATTGTGAAGTTTCCACTTCTTGATCAATGTACATGTAGAAAAATTTCTTATTTGCGGATTTATGCCCTTTACTAAACTTTTTGTTACAATTGAAACATAGTCCTTTTGCTCTTATTTCATCCATTTGCTAAGGAGTCAACCTTGTCAGTTTAGGAAAGGGAGCATGATTTTCAGTATAGTTCGTAGGGAACAATTTTCTAGTGGCAATATTTTTACTTTCAACTTTCCTTGCCATACTGAAGCATGCTCAAGAGATTTAAGTTCAAAGAGACACACCTCATGTTGGATGCTTTCCTTTAAAGTGTCTGTTGGGCCTCCAAAATGTCTTGAAAATGACATCCACTGTCACCTTTTTCACCACCATTTCACTCACATGTCACATCTCCATAACCATATAACCTTTCATTAGTCACCATTTTCATAAATATATGGGTTAGGATCCTTATTTACCAAAGTTATTTATTTTATGTGTTTAAAGTGAATTTATGATTAAAAATTGGGGAATTAACATGGTTCCATGTATCTATATATGTGGTTTGAGTTTCATGACATGTGTAGGTTATTTGGAAGCTTCCAAGGCACCCTTATGTGGCCTCCAATGCTCAAATTCGAATTCCCTTCAAAGGAGATTTGGACGTGTCCTATTTGGATTGTAACTCTATGAGGTGTCTCATCATTTCCTATTTGGATTAGAACTCTATGAGACACCTAGGGTACACGTGTCTCATTATGAGCTATTTGGTTGTAACTATATGAGATTTTAATGGAACTTCATTAAATATGGTATCTTCTTATGTTTTTGTATAAATAGGAGAGCCTTTTCCTTTGAAAGGCATGTGTAAAGTTGGGGAAATGCTCATGTTTTGAATATAGAATTTGGATTTGGCACCATACTCATGAGTGATGTTCACTTTGATTTGGTTATGCTTGTATATGGAGCTTCTTAACTTTCCATCCTCATACCCCATTGGAATGGCCATCTAATGATTGTGAAATTTAATTGCTTTTATAGATTAAAGTTCATTTGCTTTCTTAGTATTAGTTTTAGAATGACCGTGTAATCTTTGCTTTCCTAAAAAACATCTCAATAGGGAAGATTTATGTATTTTCTAATTAGATTAAGTTTGAGGCATGGGTTCATAGTCATTTAGTTCCCTTTCATGTTCTATTATTTACTTTCTTAGATTAAACCATCAATTCATTGTATAATTGAATTAAGGAGCGGGTCGAGAAGGTGACTTCAAATTGGGTGATTGAATGTTCAACTTATGCAATCATTGAGCTTTACTTTTTCATGCCTTTATATTTTGTTTTAAGATCCTCATTTACTTGAATTAATTGATATTCCTAAAGATCATTTCAAGAAATTGATTTAATCATATTTCAATATTGAATGGTTGAATATCGAATACATGCAATTATTGAGTTATTTTCTGCACACTTTACTTGATTTTCTAGGACATTAGAAGTTATTGTATAAATAGTTGCTTACACCTCATCTCAAGAAGGTAACACTTCATAATTGGATGTTGGAGTAACTAAGTATACATTAGTTGTTTTTGATTTCATAAGTTAGTTGAATTTCATTTTTATTATTTGATTTCATAGATTGGATGAATTGGTTTTTGTTATTTTGTAATTAGATTGATCTAAACTGAAAGACAATTTCTAGCACATACAGTGCATGTATGCTTCACAAGTTTACGAAACCCCTAGGTTGACAATTAAATGATAGGCAATCACTTTGCCCCAACATTTTGGCACTGTCGCCAGGGAAATGTGCATAGGAACTAACTTTTAGTTTATAGTTTACTTTATTTGTTTTTGTTTTTACTAACCATTTATGGATAAAGGATCTAGAATGCAGCCC
>APFE030391145.1:0-23307 GCA_000404065.3 Pinus taeda | reverse complement strand
ATTATTATTTTTATTCATTCTTTAATTTTTTAATTCATTTTAAAATGGATCATCGAACTAAACCCTTGGAAACATCACCTAGGACCTAGGACTTAGGACTCATGAGGGGATTTAAACATTTTTCGACCCTCAGGACACATTACATCATAACTTTTACAATTTACATCTCAAGGGGAAAAACCCCTTTAACATAGACCCTCACAAAACACCCAGGTCTGCGACACGACTATAATCTAGCAGGCTAACACACTAGGATTCTCTAAAATTCAAATGACAAAATGTATCCCGGCTTTGGGGTCAGGTTTGAAGGAAAACTCTGCCGATCCGTGGATCGGTGAGACGAAAAACCTCCCGGGACATAGATTATCATAGGAAATTTAGGTCCACCTAGGCAAATTTACAACACGACTCACATCTGCTAGGATTATTTACAATTAACACATGCAGACTGGGTTTACAATTAGATTCGCCAAAAATGTTGATGACTGCAGGATGGCACGGACACGCTGATCAGGTGCTGCCCCTTTTTGCGAAGAAACAGGGGGTGTACTGCATGGGTAGTTGACCGGTAGAGGTCAACAGACCCCAAATAAATATCACAAGAGAGTGTCTCAAACCACTCATACCGATCCCAAATCAATTCC
This sequence comes from Pinus taeda, assembly GCA_000404065.3. Lineage (NCBI taxonomy): Eukaryota > Viridiplantae > Streptophyta > Pinopsida > Pinales > Pinaceae > Pinus > Pinus taeda. The sequence goes on along the minus strand of APFE030391145.1, from coordinate 22,663 downwards.
ATTGATCCCAGATCAATGGAGGTCATTCTAGCATAGGGAGTACGGTAGATATAATGATGCGTCCATCGATAGTACTACTAATGGTCCCTAACCCCATTTCCCTACTCATTGATCAGATGAGAGGTAATTCCCATGAGTCCCAGACTGCATGGGTAGGATGCCTCGACAAGAGAACTAATCATCCTGTCCACACGAGAACAAATCATCATGTCCCACAATCACCACAGGAGAACTAATCATCCTAGCGCACAGCTGCCACAGGAGAACTAATCATCATGTTCCATAGTCGCCACGGGGTATCACAAGGGAAGGTTGAATCTATCACCCTGTACATAGTGCACCACCAGGGGAGGGTGAATCGCCCTGTGGTCGTATGTCGCTCCAAGAAGTACCCTGCACCCCCTGGAGCTTCCAAAGCTCTGAACGACACCAAGTTGTTCTCGGAAAGTCAAGAATTTGACCTTTCCCAGGGGCTTCATCAAAAATGTCGGCGACCTGCTCATCTATACTGATATGTTGGAGCCTTCTCACTCATCGACTTACCATATCCCAGATAAGGTAGTCTCTGATGTCTATATATTGGAGCAATCATCGAATACAGGATTCCTCAACAATTGAATCCCCCCTAGTTGTCACAGAGAATCACAGTGGTATTCATCATGTGTACAAACAGCTCACTGAAGAGCTTCCACAACCAAGCAGCTTCACACGAGGTCATACTCGTAGCTATGTATTCAGTCTTAGCGGTGCTCAAAGCAACCGTCTTCTGCTTCCTACTCATCCATGATATCGAAACAAAATCCAAAGAGAACCAGCACTGTGAAGTGCTCTAATGATCCTCCACACTACCTGCCTAGTCAGCATTCGAATAATCATGTAGCTTCATATTTCCGGTAGTGTATCTCAATCCATGAGAGATTGTGCCTCGAAGATATCTCAGAAGATTCTTGGCACCAATCAAGTGAGGCTCAACCAAATATGAGCTCACCATGCTAACTGCAAAACATATATCTGGATGGAATTTCACCAAGAACATCAATGCAAATGAGTTTATGAAACTCAAAGGCATTTCCCAAATCTGGTCCGGCGTCATCACCATATAACTTCTAAAAGTTAAGATCCTCGAGGTAGTCACAAGCTTGAAGTTTACCATTCCATTTCTAGATTCCAACTCCCTCTTACTTCTGCAAATGAGTGGGTCTGCACCTGTCAGAAAGAGGTCGTCCTCAAAAAGTGTTGGTATGAGAGGTCTATCATCCACAACCTTCAAGCAAAGGTTTGGATCAGCTTCACTCCTAGTGAATCTCAGCTTCATCAGACAGCTATCAATCCTCTCATACTATGCCCGGGGTGTTTTGCTTCATGCCATAGAGGGCTTTCTTCCTCCTGCATACATGAGATTTCCGATCATGGATCTCAAGCCCCTCAGGTTGTTCCAAACCTGTGGACCTACTATATGAGGGGAATGGTACCCTTGTAAGATTTTCCTTCGGTACATCTCAGACATGTACCTTCATGCTCCTTTTGAATTTAGGCATCCTTGTCACCATCTGACTCACATCGAGTAGCGCCCCATAATAAGTAGACCTTTGGTGCTATAGTTGAGATGTGACAACTGACATGGTCCCCAATGGACCATCCTGCAACTTGATACAAACGGCAACCCTGAACTCGAAAAAACATCTTTGAAAATTCTATTTTCAAATAGGTACCTTTCCATCAATGAATGCCACCCTAAAACCTTTGACTTCCATTGTCGAAATGGACACTAGGTGGTTCTTGCGATCAGGTACATAAAAGAGATCTATAAATGAATCAAGTTACCCTCATTCAATTGAGGGGTAACATTTCCTACACCCTTTCCGGGATAGGTGGCATCGGCTCCAAGTATAATCCCATGACCATTTCCATCTCTTACCAAATTCAAGAGAGCATCCTTCTATCCAATGAAGTGCCTTGAAGCACTATAATCAATAAGCCAGATTCCCACAGAATTTGGAGGAAAGAGCCAATACGAGATAACTTTATCTTGTCAAAAACAACTTTCTCTGAAGAGTCGGCCATTTCCTTGATGACCTGCATTACCTGTCATTCCTCTGATCATTGAAGATGTCCCTGGAATGATTGTTATCATCATCAGGTAATGTCCCTGCCATTCGGACACTCCTTCGCATAATGGCCAAACAAGTCATCCGCCTTTCTTTCCACCCTTAGATCCGGACTTCCCAATGAAGTGATCTTTAGGTAGGCCATAATAAGCTTCCGCTGCGCCATTCTGATAATGTTCTTTGCTTCGATTTCACCCTAGGTGAATTTGAAGAGGGATGAGGAATCCATTGATCCTTTTGTCCTTTCCCAACTGTCTTCGGTGATTGCTCTCACTCTTGCTTGGGCATTGTCTTCACCTCACCTTTGATACCCTGTTAAGTTTAGGTATGTTCTATGCTTAAAGCAATTTATTTTAATTTTCACAGTTAGCTCGATATCTTTTCCAGATTAGCAATCACATCAACATTAAAGTAAATTGTAGATAGAACATAAACATAAATCGTAGAAGACAAGCCAAGACAAGAAGACACGTGATGTGGCGCTAGCCAAGGACAAACCCCAATGTGGGGAAACCCTTCGTTAATTCTTCTTATATGATCTTCAATAGTTCAGCACAGAGAGAGAGAGATAGTACATCTACAACAGAAGTCAACACTTTGACTTATCTAGATAAGAGCATAGATCATCTCTAACAAGATGATACATGAGATCAGTTGAAGACATGTTGCTTCAACTGATTCTCCAAGGTGACTCCTTCACTTATCATCGTGCTGCATCTCGTCATCATGCTGCACCTCACCGTATTGCACCATACTGCACCCATCATCACAATGCTCCATCTCATCATGCTTCATCAATCATGACAGTACCCATCACTGTACTGCATCATGTGCCATTGTTGCACCTTGTTTAGCCACCATGTGCTTGTTGTCTCTTGCTTACCATACTGCTGTCCCAATTGCTATTACAACACTATGTCTTGTTGTTGTCCCAATTGATATTGCAGCACTATGTGTCTTGTTGTCCCAATTGCTATTGCAGCACTATGTCTTGCTGTGGTCCCAATTGATATTGCAGCACTATGTGTCTTGCTGTTGTCCCAATTGAGATTGCAGCACTATGTGTTGCTGCTGTCCCATTTGATATTGCAGCGCTATGTGTCTTGCTGCTGTCCCAATTGAGATTGCAGCACTGTGTCTTGCTACTGTCCTTCATACTGTTGTTCTTCACCTTTTAGTTGATGTGACCATGATGACTGGTTAGGGCACCAAACACTGCTGTAACAATCCTTCAATAGTCAACAAAACAACCCTAAAATCTATGGTCCTCCTTGTGTAGGTGTTCTCCACTTCGTTGAAGGTGTAGGGCACAAGATATCCCTCAAATCTGCCTATGCTACCCTTGGCTGTGGTGGTATGACCTGTGGCCTACCACACAACAATCTTGTAGGTTTACGACAGCCTTCACAAGGGTTTATTCTACACAAAATAGTCCTTAAACAACTGGCGTTTAACCTCCAGCCCTGCAACCTTCTCTGCTCATCAAATAGCCCTTCAACGCATTAGAAACAACCCTTAAACATGCCCCAGAACAGTCAGTTGTACCTCAGCAACTCGGTCTCCCCTTTAGGAATGCTCACGCTGTCCTTAAGTTGTCTCTCCTTGCTGCGGTTAGGGAATTTCTCTTTGCTGCAGCTAAGTCTACTAAACCTGCGGTTAGGGCTCTTTAAGGGCTCCACATGACAACAAATCTTGCTGCGTATAGAAGCTCTTCTAAATAGTGGTAGATCTCCCTTCTTTGTTGCAGCGTATAAGGGCAGGTTTGGGCAGCGTATAGGAGCCCCTTTAGGCTGTGTATAGGAGCCTCTTTATTGCAGCCAGATCTCCTTCATGATTGTGTTTTAGGCTTCCTCTGGTCAACGTATAGCTAGGGCATCATTATCATCTTCATGTTTGCGTTTTAGACTTCCTCTAGAGAGCGTATAGCTAGGGCATCATTATCATCTTCATGTCTGCGTTTTAGACCTTTCTATGGACAACGTATGGCTAGGGCATCATTATAACAGTGGCTAGGGCATCCTTTTTGACCTGCAATTAGGGCTTCATCCTCTTAGATTTCCCCTGTCACTAAAACCCAAAACAAGTGGAGAGAAATCAAGAGTGAAGTGTGTGTCTAAATGAATATCAAGTCATCTCCTTTTATACTAAAATGTTGAGCACATGAGGGGTTTATTTGGTTGTTGGCCAACCTTGACGAATTGTCTTATAACACAAATAAATTCATAACTCCATGAATACTTATCGGAATTGGAAAATCTTTAGATCAATCCTACACCTCTCGATGAGAGGGATCCAAGAAAAATATCAGCTGCCATAAATAATATGACCCACATGGAGTTGGCCCTAGTTGCCAATTTTAACACTATTACACTTAACACTTCTTCTCTTGGAGTTGTTTAGCGCAAGGATAGACTCTAGAGTGTTGTTTAGCACAGCAATTCCACCCTATCTTCGGAGGACTTCGAGTGCCTTCCTAGTTGGGAATTCAAAGAGTCCATTGTTGGGCTTTCATAGAGCTTCACTGACAGCAATATTCCCAACTCTGCGTATTTCCTGAGCATAGAAGCAATGCAAGCAATTCATTGTAATCCAACATACAACGATTTGGAGTCTAGGTTATTTGCAAGAAGATTTTCTTACTTGGAGTTGAGAATTTTGTGGTGATTTTGCAGGAATAGAGAGCAGCAAATTTGCGGGACAAAATTCTCTTCATTTGAAAGTGCGTAGGGGTTTCTCGCTTATTAGCCTACACAAGGGAAGAAAGGAGAAGAATTGTGGAGAGATAAGGGTCGGAGATTAGAGGTATACCTCAAGGGAGAATTTAGATAGTGGTAGATTTGGGCATAATTCTGTAATATCAAACAGTGGGGCATTTTTCTGGCCAGATTGGGCGAATTGCACTTGTTGGGGGTCGCTGGTGGTTGATGGATTCAACCCAAACCCTTTCTGGGTTTTTGTGGGTTTGGTGAGAGGAGTCTGGGGTTAATTTTGTAGAATTTTCTGGGTAATATTTCTGGCAAAAATCAGTGTTCTAGTAAGCAGCCAGCAACAAAAATTATCGAAGAAGGACGCAGTTCACTCCGGGACCATTTCCACCCCTTGGTTGTTGAAAAGTGTAACTAAGTTTGGTCTTCATAATGACATGTAAATATGGATTTATGTAATAAGATGTAAATAAAGAAAAATGAAATTATTTTATTGACTTGCTTCATGGGTTTCATGAGCAAGGATTTTTTTTTTGTCAAGACTCCAATTGAGAGGCTTTAGGATTTATCTATCATCTAGTCATAAAATGTAAGAGTCATTGTCATGTAAATGAAGCCATGTTACATTTTGCAAAAGGTCAATATTATCTATGTAAAGTATCCTCCAAGAACTTGTCACCAAACCTCTTCAAGTCGGCCTACAAATGATAAGGAAGTTGCTAGATCAAGTCAGCCTAACTCTAGTTGTCAAGTCAGCCTACAAATGATGAGGAAGCTACTAGATCAAGTCCGCCTAACCCCAGTTGTCAAATCGGCCTAAAGGATAACGAAGGAGTTGTATATATAGCCTAACTTGTCCTCCATTTGAAGACAAGAAACTCGACTTACTTGAGACAAGAAGAAGTGTGAAAGAAGGAAGAGAAGCAGTAGTACGAAAAAGGAAGAAATGGATAAGTGTGAAGAAAGAAAGAGGATTCTTCTAGGTAATACGAAATTAGGGCGTCTTCTGTGCAGCAGAATCTTCTAAGACAACGAAAATTCTTCTGGGCAGCAGAATCTTCTAAGGCAGTGATAACTCTAGGCAGCAAAAGAAGGAACCTTTTGGGAAGTCGAAGTAAAGACCTAGAGACCGATTCTCTCTAGAGGAAGCCAGGAAAGACCTAGAGACCGAGATTCTCTAGGGGAAGCCAAAGAGAAGCAATAAGAAGGATAAAGACCGAGTTCTCTAGAAGGAACCAAGGAAAACAGTGAGAAAGGCAAAGAAAACTTAAAAGGAAGAGGCAAAGTATCTAGGTTGGTGACAAGGTTCTTGAAAGGATACAAGAGTCAAGGGTTTATGTCATGGTCTTGGTACTTATCAATTGAAGATCTAAGAAGGAGAATTTTGATCGGGCTTTCCTCTCAAGAGCTGAGAGGTTTTGGCCCTGGCTAGAGAAGCAACCTATATACAACGTCACTTGTCACTTTTATTATTGCATATTGGTAATTGTCTTGATGAAAGAACACACTAATAAGCTAACAAAGAATTGAATATAAGATTAAGAAGAAAAAGAGCATCACAAGCAATTATCAAGAAGAGAAATTGTTATTTATTGAAAGCCCTAGATTTCTCAACATTGCGTCTGTGAGATTTTTTTGGGTTATTCTTGGTTCCTTGTGAGGAAGCTCCAGTTAATTTCCCAGAATTTTCTGAGCAGTTTAGAGTGTCGAAACACCAATTCCATTCTATCCAGCAGTAGCAGAATTTACTGGACTAGCACAGAGACTCGGGGAGAGCAGTTTCCAGCACTTGGGCAGCTCCAATTTCACTTGGGACTTGACTAGCTCGGTGTAGCAAGCTCGGGTTCTTCTTCTTCATTTATTTGTACTTTCTTTTCTCAATTAATAAAATGGCTTAGCTCTTGGTACAATTTCTGGTGCAATTTGTCATTATGATGGTGTGTTAGTTTTATGGTTACATGTTTATGCTTTATTTGTTGTTATCACTTAAGATTTCCCGCTAGGAATATTACAAGGCCAAATTCATCTAGTATGAAGGCCATCCTAGCCTTCTAGATGACATAGTTGGAGGCTCCTTACAACCTATCCTGATCTCTAAGGCCAGTTGTGGCCATCTTTTAAACTGAAATGAAAAACTCCCTCTTTCATCTATTGGGTTGTTGAATCTGCTATTCACACTCCCTTTTGGAGTGAGACAATCTGCGTATAGCTACTACCAACTGCAACTGGAAATTTGGATTTCTAGGCTAGAAACCCTCAGAGAGAAATTTCCCCCTGTATGTGCACTTTCTCTTCCACCTGGCACTGATCTTTCTCTAGCAACTGTTGAAAAACCCTCCTGCGCCTAAACAAGGAATCTGCCCATCAAAAATACTAGATTGTTGCTCCCTCTGCCTCCTGGAATCACCTAAACTAGCAAGATGAATTCTTCTGCAACCCTGCACTGAAAAATCGAGCTGCTCAAGCAATTCGCACTACACAACCCCAAGAAAAGATGTCCTGCTACTCCCTCTAAACAACAATTTTTTCTTCTTTCGATTCTAAGCTTCCCCTGTCTAATCAAACTTCCTCTTATACCATGTGAAATTTTCACTACTAAAATATTTATTACAGCAACTGGAATTAATTTTTCTAACTATAAATTAATTTAGCAATTTATTGCTACGGCAACAACAAATTAATCACACTGCAATCTTCACAAATAAAAATAGTGGAAAATAAACTGGAAACTGAGAAAACACTGGCACACACACACAAATATGACACCATTATTTTTGGACAATAGTCCCCAGAAAAACCCAACTTGGTAAAATCAGTCCAGTAACTGAGGGTTTTTATTATTAAACATTAGTGAGATATTTTGAGTGCAACTAGATGCCGAAAACTGGCAATCCTACAGAGAAAATACTGGCAAAAATCTAGTGAGGAATTTTCCTCATCCCACAAGAAATATGGCACTAAAGACTGGCCTCTAAAACCCCTCAACGAGCTACCCTGCGTCACCCTTTGAACAAGCACAAATTCGTGTTGCTTGGATCTCACTCTGAGCTGCCTCTTCAGCCTGCCACGGACTTGAGAAATGTTTCTCCTGGCTTCTGCGAATTTTTCCTCTCTATGGAGCTCTGAGACAACTTCCCGAATCTACAAATCAAACTGCCTCTTAGAGGCTTTTGTGCAACCTCTTTGTGGCTATCTTTGCCTCTCTGCAAGCTACTCTCCGGAACTAGAAAATATTCCTCCGAACTCATTGTCCCTGCCCCTCTCTATCTATGTTTCCCTTCTCTGGCTTGAACTCTTCTGCCAACTGTTGCTTCTCTCTGGAAAATCAATCTGCCCAAGGAAATCAATCTCAAGTGTGTTCCTCCATCTACCCATCGACTTCTTCTTATAATTTCGATTTGGGACTCCAACGGCAAAGATTAAATCTTAAACAATGGCTGAGATTATTTCCTAGTTGATCTGTGTGAGTTTCTAAAGAAATCTCACCTTCCTCAATTAATTATTGTTAATTAATCATTTTCTCCAAGTTAGACTTAAGAAAAAATTAATCACTGATTAGTTTACTTAATTAAGGCATCTCTAGGTGGATCTTCCCGAAATTTTTTTGGGTTATGGAGTCCTAGTGTTTCTTAGCCTCTCTAACAATTGTCGAGGCTAGAACACCATTTGATGCTACAAAAACTAACTTCAACCATAGGTTACATGTTGTACATCATGGATATCCCACAAGTTATTTTATAAAGAAAAATAACTACTCCGTGTTTTTATGTTCCAGAAGCACTTCTAAACATATGAATATATAATATTGGAAATAGGTGCAAGTTGTTTTAGCATAAGAGATAACAGACATGGGTAATCACAGGTGTAGTCTGCCACCTCACTGACCTCTATTAACTTCAGGAAAGATCATATGTGGAATATAGATGCATGTTCTGAGGTGCAAAATAAATTTATGTCATATTCTGATCATTCTCAATTGAGAACAGGATCTCAGAAAAAACACTGATGCTTCTGTTAATGATAAATCTATTCCATTCCCTATAAATTTTTGTCAGCGCTAATAGTGATGATACTAAACTACGTAAAATAGCAAGAGCTGTAAGAAATTGATACCAGTTAACACAGCAAACCTATTTGATTCCCATGTTAGTGTGAATAATGATGCTGCCTCAATTAAGAAAATATGTGGATTCTGCAGTGTGCCTAAGACAGAGGCACATAAATTTTTTGGCCACAGGTCAGACAGGGAAAGGAAGTAGGAAAGAAAAGGCACTCATATGGCTTAAACATAATAGCAGTATAAATTTGGAATGGCATTTACAACATATGAATTTCCATCATGGAAAAATTAAACTTGAATCTCAGAATCCATTCAAATAGGAAAAGTATTGAGATTACAATTTAGTAACTAAAATGGGGTACATAAAAAGACATGTAACAGCCTGCTATTTCCATTTTAAAGGAGCATTTCATAAAGATGCCAATATTGATTGTTCATTGTAGATAAAAGATCATTTACTTAAAACAATATGTTGTTTCCAACCTCCATACCTTTGAAACCTCATCATGCTTGAATCCCAACAACAACAGAGCCTGCATAAAATACTTCTATTTTTAGCACATGATTGCTCATCCAAACCAAACCCAACAAATTGCCCATCCAACACCAAGATGCTTGATGACTGGATTATGGCTTTCATGCAAGAGCATTCATGATTCATAATCGAATATCCATTTTACAGAATATGGAGCAAGCATAACACGTGCAATATCTTAGTCATATGTGCATATTGGAAAATACATGCCACTGACTGTCCAAGGTATCATTAACAGGTAATCAGGGATATTTTAGCAAGTTAATTTCTGCTGTAAGAGAGAAATAAAGACATTATTTTTAACATCATTAAAGACATGAATTAGCTTACAAATGCTGTTTCAAGAGAGAAAAGGGCTACAAGAAGGTTTTGTTCTTTGTCGTAAGAAGTTAAGAACATAGCCTTCCTACTCTCTCCTCCTCTCCTACTGATGATAACAGAGCTGTATGGAAGTGAATTCTTCATTTATAATTTGGGATGCTTTGCAGATAAGTATGGTAAAAGGCATTAAATAATAGGCCTGAACTGACATGAATTCATACTCACTCAAAGGGAAGTAATGTGATTAACTGTCAAAAGGATGCAGATTGTCAAGGTTGGAAAGAGTTTTGCAGAATGCAAAGAAATTAGAAAAAAAATATGGTTGTTAAAGACCATCTGCAATACTTGCAATTCAAAGATTTAGGACAGATAAGATAGATAATTTTGTTAACGTCCACAAAACACTAGGAAACAGACCATGGTTGACAGGACAAGAGAGTACAATCAGTGATTAATAGACTATGGGAGTGTCTAAAACACTCTTACCTGCTAAAATGTTAACGAAAGGAAAGGAAGAGATACAAGTGACGATAAAAGAGGGAGTAACAGGATCGAGGTAAACCAAATGAGGTAAGCCCTAACAGGCATGGCATCATAGCTCAACATCTACATCATAAATGGACATAAGAGTAGAGGTACAAGAGGGAGAAGACATATCCCTATCTTTGTCTATCACTGTCAGGGGACCAACACAAAGCCTAATGACATTATCTAGGGAGCACTCGAGGCTGAGGGGGATTGGTTGTACAATCATGGAAAGAACATTCAATAAAAGTGAACTGCTCTCCTAACATTGGGAGTTGAGGAGAAAAACCTCCTAATACAACTCTGGCTGCTCAATTAAGCATGGTGGGATGCACTTTGTATGGAGCATATTTAGCACTGAGGTCACCTATGTTGATTTGTGGACCCTGGGAGATACTCCCACAACCCTCGAGGTACTAGGTTTGTGAGGAGTTGACCCACAAAAATGGTTTGTGGGTAGTGTACCCAAGTAGTGGGTTTTGCACCCAAATTTGTAGGCACGAAACCAAGTGGAGAAATGATATTTTATTCATTGAGAGCATGTGGGGCACCCTTGAAGGGAAAATGAGCACCTAAGGCCTCAATGATGTGGTGTTGGATGAATGAAAGAAATTTGACTTGTGATTTTATAGTATTTAAGAAAATTTCTTACGTCGACTTTAATGATATGGTGTGTGTGAAAATTCCTTAAACCGGAATCCCTACTGCAGCAACTGATGATATTTCTCCTACTTGTTAGATTTACATGAACAAGCTATTTGCAATTTCCTACAACAAACATTGAAATACGTACACTACAGCCTACACCATTTAAAATAATATGTCGAAACAAGAAACTAAACAATAGAGAGATACATCACAAATGACACAATTGTTTCTAGACAAATGTCCCTGGAAAAACCTAATGCGAGAAAACCAGTGCAGCAGATCTAAGGGTTTTTATTATTAAGTAGAAATTATTTTTTAATACAACCTCTAGATGCCTTGCTGGCAATCCAGTACAGAGAATATCACTCGGTAGAAGAAATTTGTGAGATTACCTCACTCAACACTGCAAGTCCCGGCTGATCCGGCCGTTGAACCAACGAGTCTGTGGCTACTTTTACGCTACCCCTACGCAGTCACTGCGTGGGCCTGCGTCAACTCTTTGTTGTATCGATTTGCTCTCAAGCGCTGACTCCAGCCCTCCTAGATCAGAACGTCAACCTCCTCATCAACTTTCGGACCTCTACGTGGAAGGCTTCTACGCTGCTTTGCGTGAGCCATTCCTGGCTCTACGTCACCCTCTCTGGGCACTGCATTGCTTCCTCTGTGTGTCTCTCTACCTATCTGTTGAGTATTCTTGGCTCTGGAGAAGATCCTCTAGGTAAAACTCTCTTTGCCCCTCTCTGCGTGATCACTACAAAATCAATGCACTGCCTCTAGCTTCATCAATTCGATCTGACCGATCAACTCTCTATTTTGTTTCCCAAATGACCCTCAAGTCTCCTTAAATAATCTTCTCGTTGACATTCAACAACCTAGATTAAAAGCTAATTAATGGCTAAGATCATTTCTGCTTGATCCTCGTCTTCTTGTAGAAGTTACACCCACAGTTAGATTAATACCCATTAATTATTTTAATTTCCTACGTTTAGACTTAGGGACCCATTAAAAATAATCAATTATTTTAATAAAACTGTCTCCGGTTGGAAGTTCCCAAAATGCTTTCTGGGTTCTTTGGAATACATGTGCACAAGCCTCCTTGCAAAATTTGAGACTTAGAGCACATCCAATGCTACCAGAAATCAACAGTGTGACCCTTGGTTGAATGTGAGACCACCATAGAACACTATAAATAAAAGACAAGGATGAGATCATTCCACACATCACAAGTGCATTCTTCTAAGTGAAAACCAATTTGAGGAGCCGTAGACCTAGGGAGCCTAGTTGGAGCTGTAGAAGAGGACAAGTTTGTTTCTTCTTCTTGTGCTCTGGTTTGGGCGAGTATAGGAGAGTTGTTGGCCGTGTCATTTTTTGTGGTTTTGGGCATATGAATGAGCACAATACTCTAAGATAAGGCTAAACTGTGATCTGTGTATTTGAAGGAGGGTCGAGCCCCTGAAGGTGAGTTGGACAGTGGTCTTGTACCCTGTGAATGAGGGCCGCTTTGCTTCAAGAATAAGCGAATAGGATAAGGGTCTTTAGGAGAGGTATTGTGCAAATTTTAGAGGGCAATTTGGAGGCCAAGTTTAGGGCAGTCTTGTGGTTGTTTCAGGAGTCCTAAATCAAGGTTGAATACTTCTGTTTCTAACCACAGAACAACAAGCTTTCTGTTGATTTGGGGCAACATCGGATGTTCTCTAGCCATGAAAATTAGTGGAGAGGCTAAAGCACATGAGATCTCCAAGACCCAGAAATGGTTTGGGGAAATTCCACGAGAGATATTAAAATAATTAATATTTTTAATGGGTTCCTAAGTCTAAACTTAGGAAAATATAAATATTAATGGGTATTAATATAAAAATGGGTGAGAAGGTTCTAAATGACATTGATCAAGCCAAATATAATCTTAGCCGTTTGATTAGAGATTTAATCTCGGTCGTTGAAGACTCAACAAAAAAAGTATAAGAGGAGGCTTGAGGGTCAGTTGGAGATACACCAAAATTGATCAGTCAGTTCGATTTTCTAGAGCAGGGTTTGTTGAGATAAATCAAACAAGTGATCAGAGTTGCAGTGAGTGCATAGCAGAGAGGTAGAGATAGTGCCAAAGGACCAGCACAGAGGCAGAGAAGGCTACGCAGAGCTAGCAGGAGCCACGCAGAGGACCAAGGGGATTGCGCAAAGGCTACCAGGGCCTACGTGAGTGACACAGAGGGCCAAAGAACCTGCGCAGAGCATCAGAAGGCTGACACAAAGGGTTCCAAGTTGGCGCAGACGCTAGGAGGGTTGATGTGGAGCCTTCAGAGAGGCATTGGAGATATTTTCCTGGAGCAAAGTTGCCGAATATCTGCTTCCGAAGAGAGGTATTACTGCCAGATTGATTTCTCTATAGGGTGAGCTAGTTTGGCACCCAATTGTACTCAAGAAAGTTGCTTAATAATAAAACCCTCAGAACTGCTGCACTGGTTTTCCCTAGTTGGGTTTTTCCGGGGACGATTGTCCAAAAATAACGATGTCCCTTGTGTGTTTGTCTATTCTTTCAGTGATGATTTGTAGAAGGTTGAGACTATACTTGTGTTTATTTTCAGTATTTATATGGTTAAATAACTTGTTAAGTAATTAAACAAGTAGGTGAAATAAACTAGATAGTATAGGAAGAATTTCTAACGAGTTAGACTTAAAAAATTCAACATGGTATCAGAGCGTTGCAGATCACAGGAGAACTGAAGGCACCAACTTAATCAGAAGATTTGCAGCAGAGATAGTTGTCCCAACAAACAGAGTTGTTCCTAAGCAGAAGGTAGTAGAGAGGGAATGAGGCAGAGGGCCTCCGTCATCATTCCGAGCCAGAGAAAGGGTTAGCGCAAAAGCAATGAGAGGCAGAAGAGGCTCACGAAGAGCCACGTCATCCTGCTCATCCAGGTAGGAGTGACGCAGTTGGCCAGAGGAGCGATTCAGCCATTTCCGAGATTGCGCAGAGCCAAGAGGCTCAATTTCTTCAGCTGCTCGGGCCTAGGGAGCTGTGGGCAGATTGTGGATTGTGAAGTTGGTGGGGTGTTGTTGTTGTCGAAGTAGAACAATACCTAATGGGACAGAACCAAGGTAGAGGGAGTCGCTACCTAGGCGGATTTCTAGCCAAGAAATCCAGATCAGTGTTGCAGGAGCAAAGAGATCACAGAGGAGCGGTTCAACTGTTGGCAGAAGGATTTCCAAGAGGGAAATCGAGACTCAAAAGGAGTCTAGGAGAGGATTTCTAGGAGGGAAATTGAGACTTAGAGGGAGTCCAGAAGAGAACTTTCAAGAGGGAAGTAGAGACTCAAAGGGAGTCGAGGAGAAGAGCAAAGATGGCAATGAACGAACTGAGGGATCAAGACAGGTTGGATGGAGCATTCAACTTTGTCATCTGGAGGTCATGATTCTGTCTGTTCCAGATAGACATTGCATCATGGCCTTCGCCTTGAGAATCGTGGCTATCCCAGTCGACCCAACTGATAACGAAAGGTATGAGGATGCAATGGCTAAGGCAAAGTGCATAATCCTTGATGGGGTCAAGGATCATGTAGTTCATCATATTTCCGAGAAGAATATGGCAAAGGAGATGTGGGATACCTTAACGACATTGTATCAAGGCACTTCTGTACAAAGGAAGATGCTACTGGAGAATCAACTGCGGTCGTATCAGATGCAGAAGGGTGAGCAGATAGCTCTATTCCTCATCAGGTTGCAGGAGATTCGGGACCAACTTACTTCCATAGGGGCCACACCGGATCAGGAGTAAATGGTGAGGACCGCCCTAAACGCAATCTCCGAGGAATGGGAGACATTCGTCCAAAGCATTTTGGGTAGAGCGAATCTTCTAGGTTGGGAAGAGATGTGGGCAACTCTTTGCCAAGGCGATATCAGATTGTTGACCTAGACTGGAAGTTGCAGCAAAGGAGGTCAAATCAAGAAAGAGGAGGAAGAGGATGCGGCTCTGGCATCTGCAGGACAGCAAAGGAAGAGGAAGAAGAAGGACATCTCCAAGATAAAGTGATTCCATTGTGGGGAGTTGGGTCATTATGCAACCCAGTGTCCTAGGTAGAAGAATAAGGGAGAAGCTTTTGACTCCAAGGCAGCGCTGGCTAAGGTGGAGAAGGAAGTAGAGACTAATGACGACAGTGCCATGAGTGCTCATGTACCTCTGGAAAAGAGGTGGGGGGACATCAAGATGTAGTCAGGACGAGTGTTGCACTGGTGCAGGATGGCACAAAGAAGTGTGCAATGGTGCGAGATGCAGAGAGTTGTTGCAGCGGCACAGAGGTCAGTAGAGGGAGCACTTGTTAGAGGTAGAGAGAGCTTCAGCATCAGGAGTGTTTCTAGCCTGACAAGGATGTCAGAAGTTGGGTAGATCAGTTACATACTTCTCAGTAACTGAGTTTCAGTGCAGTGGCACGATGTAGCATGATGAAAGGGGATGCAGTGCTGGGAGCATGGACTAGCAACAACACGGATGCAGAGGGAGCTGTTGTACGGATGCAGCAGTGGCAGTGGCAAGGCCATGGGCAACAATACAGGATGCAGCAGTGCAGAGGATGCTGGGCAGGGAGGCCTAGCATTAGCACAAGGACCGATGTCGGATAATCAGGGTGATGCTCAATGTGGAGTATTACTAGAGCATAGTCCTCGCCAAGAGGGAGTGTTGATTTGGGGTAGCATCAGATGTGCTCTAGCCATGAAAATTGGTGTAGAGGCTAAAGCACATGAGATCTCCAAGACCCAGAAATGGTTTGGGCAGATTCTAACCAGTTTGGGAGATATTAAAATAATCAATATCTTTAATGGAGTTCCTAAGTCTAAACTTGGGAAAAATAAAATATGAATGGGTATTAATATAAACTCGGTTAGAAGGTTCCAAAAGTCATGGATCAAGCCAAATCTAATCTTAGCCGTTGATTAGAGATTTAATCTTGGTCATTGATGGACCAACGAGAAAAGTATAAGAAGAGGCTTAAGGGTCAGTTGGAGAAGACACCAAAGTTGTAACGACCCATTTAATATAAGCCTAAACTTTAAAAATGAAAATAAGTTAAATTTTAATAAATAAATATAAAGTTGAAACTTTATAATATATATAGTTTAAATTCATAAAAAAATTGAAGTATATAATAAAGAAATAAACCTAAAATAAACTTTATAAATAAATATGAAAGAATTAAGTTATATAAAAGGGGACATAACATTTCATAAAGGCAATTAAATGATAAAACATTTACGGAGCGCAGGAACCAAACGGAAAATATCTAAGGAGATATGCATGCAGGGAGGTGTCGAGAGGAGGAAGAGCGGTGGCCGAAGGCTGGAAGGCGGCCACCGCCAAGCTTGATATAAAAACCACTGGATTGAGTCGAGGCAGGGGGGAGAAAACTGAGAGGGGACAGAGGGCAGAGTAAGGGACGAGAGCTTTGATTGACCTGAGGTTCTGGGCACGGGGGCAGTAAGCTTCACAGAAGCTTGCTGGATTGGCTGGGAGGAATTGGTTTCCCAGTAATCGAATCAGCTTCAACAGGAGAACAGGAGCAGACAACAAAATCAATCGACAATAGTTCAGGTAGGTATTCATTAGTTTACAGTTCTTGCATTTCAGTTTTCGGTTCTTGTATTTTCAGTTTTTTTTTGTCATTACACATGGTATCAGAGGATTTGTTCAAACCCTCCGACTGTATAGGCCTACGCTCGCTTAAATTTTCTGTGGCTGAAATCCAATTCGTGCCGTTGCTGCCGCTTGTATTTAGCCATAGAAGCAATCCAGAGGGAAATCTTCAAATCGGGGTCTGGGCTGTGGGATTCGAACTTATGACGTGCAGATGCTCGTGTTTGAATACAGTAAACAAGACTTCCATCACCTGCTGTAAAATTTGCATTTCTGTGCAATGTGAGAAAACGTGTGGTAATTGCGGGGAAGCGGCTTTCTGTGCGCAGAAGTTTCTGAGGTCGAGTGTTCGAAGCTCAGGGAGCCAGTTGATTTAAAAACAAAACAGTTTCTCTTTATACCTTCGTGTGCGATAAAGCCTCACCTTTACCCTAGTAATTATCTCTCGATGAGCGAGATATCTCCATCTGGTTCGTGCTGACATTGCTGGCGGTCATATCTTCGAATCCAGTCCCCGTCATATCCACGAGGCATCGCCGGCAAAAGAACGCGCGGTTAATTTAAAATTCGAATTTTCAAGAAGCTGAATCAACCGAACGGCGGCAAATTCCATCGGCCCTTCTCACAAAACACCGAGAAGGCCACGCAAAAGACCGTTGTACTTACGATGGAGTCTGATGCGAACTCTCACAAGAGTTTTAATACCGCATATCTTCAAAAACACTTTACTTCTTTCGTCCCACCCTGTCTTGGAAATGTCAGCAGGAATACTGCTTCTCCAAAAAAGTTTATGACAGATAAACTGAATAATGTCATCCTCACGAGTCTCAAAAACCGACGCTGCAGTTTGAGCAATGCAACCTAAGGATTGCAGTACCGTTGCCAAATGTTCACCACTTTCCATCGTATCAACAAGTCTCTTGTATAATACAGAAAGTGCTCCTGCTCCTAATGTGCAACACCCAGCTTCCAAAGGCTCTCCAACAGTATGCCTTCTCCATAAGCCGCACACATAATGCATCCAAGTGTCTTGCTTCATGTTGGCTCAGGAAGGTCTCCATATGTTTAGGTCGGCCCTAATCCTTACTCAAATTAGCCCAATCAGATGCCAATATAAGCGCTAGTTAATCATCTCCAAGGCTGAAACTTATATAGGAGCGCCTCTTCAAAGTCTGAAACAAGGCTCTAACGCCTGTTGTGTAGTGTGTACACAATATACATTGTGTCTGAACACATGACGACAACAACTTCCCTGTCACCCGATATTTGAGCAGATCCCTTGCATGTGATTCATCTTGGCCTCAACAGTTCCATTCCGTCACAGATAGATACTGCATATCTGTTTTGTTCTGACCCTAGTGTGGGTTCATTCAATTGTTTCTTATAAGATTGAACAGGTTGCACACAGTCAGCACTTTGACTTGCATATCCAATTTGCCCTGCGTCCAAAATCTTTTTTTTATAGCAACAATAGCTTGCACTGCATACTTGGCCCGCTTTCGACTACCTTCTAGGCATAAATTGTCAAGAAGAAGATCTACAGGACCATTTGTCTCAATTATCTTTTCATGGATAGTACCAGTCTCAGCCAAAATTTGCACCACTCCCTCTTTAATGTAATCAATATCATCCTTAAGCAGCTGAAGGATATCTTTTACTACTCCATCAAGCAATGAAGGGAAAAACCTAGCAAAGAGCACAAGCAGGTTCATGCTTGATACAATAATTTTGTCTTTCCCAGCTAGTGTATTCACTGCAATCTCTTTAAGCATTTCTTTCACATGCTCCTTGCCAAAAAGAAAATATGAACACCTCATGGCAAGTATCTTAACAAATTCATATTGAGGATGCCCGTCACCAAGTTGCTCAAGCAAGTAATCAATAGTTAATTGTGTTTGAACAAAAGTCAAGCTGGAATCAAGTAAACTTGACAACGCCTTCCAAATATTGTTGTCATTTATTTTTCTTAGCTTCATAAAGCTTTCCTCTGCTTTGGGAGCATCACTGAAGGACCCTGACATAATTTTCACACAACTAAGAATCTTATTTTCAGCTCTGGTGTATCTTCTTCCTTCATTTTTCCCGTAATGATAAGAAGTTCTGCATTTGTGCTTGTAACCTTTCCTTTTGCTTCAAAACATCCTTAAAAGCCTCAATCTCTGGTTTTTCAAATTCAGAAAACATTGCAGTCCAATGTTTTACTCTTTCTGAAAGTGGAAGATCAGAGGGGAAAAGTGATTGAGAGAATGCCTCATCAACTACTTGAGATCTGCCAACAATCAACAAAATTAAATGACTGACCTTTGAAGCAAATAACTGTTGTCACATATCCAAAAAAAAAAATGGCTGCTTGGTAGATTAACATAAAAAATTATCAACTTCTACACATCTACATCCACTTAAATAGCATGAAGAAGTCAGAAATATAGAATCTAGTTCCAATATCTATCAAAGAATACAGAGTCTATTTTAGCTTTCATATTTTCTGAGGAATTCCACCTGAAATTCTTGTCATACCAACATCCTAGAATTTTCCCAGTTATCCAAACAAACTCAGAGTTACCATATTATTTACTCTGGGACGGTTGTTGGGGCCAGAGAGGCTTTCATTTGTGGGGTGCCTTCCATAGCCCTTTCATATAATTGGATAAGAGTCGAGAGTCATAATACAGACTTCAGTATAGCTGTTCAAGCTTGCTTGCCACTGATTGATGTTGTGGTGTCCCATATCATGAAAGGAAGTTATCCTCAAGGATTCTTCCTCAATGTTGATGTCCCTGTAAATCCGGGTCAACACAAGGTCTCTTGGAGAATTTTGTGCTGTCATGGGAATAGCCTTATGTTGCTGCAGGCGTGTCTTCAATAACTTGAATATATGTCACCTTACAGTCAACTGCCAATTTCTGGTTTCTAGACTTAGGATCATTAAACTTACAGCTAAAAGTTTTCTGCCCAAATATGATAAAGACTGAATTTTGATAGCACAAATTCCTATAAATCCTATTACAGTCGAATTGCATTTTGCGTCAGGCATCAAAGCATTTTGTGCAAATTATAAAGACCACTTTCCAAAGCATCCTTTCGAGAGCAAATTGTACTAATTATATCCCTTTTGACGAAGCCTTTTTTTTTTTAAAAAAACTGGTTCCGGAATTCATAAATCACATTTCATCCTAAATTATTCCTCCGTTTAAACTCAATCTACTTTTATGAGATACTGATGAAACTGTATCTCTTCTAGATGTTAATCATGGCATGTTTATGATAAATTTTCGGCTAAAAGTCAAACTAATAGGGAGCCAAAACAACCCTTCTTTTACGGACTTAATCCATATCCAAGTAATTTATATTCAAAATATAAATATGTATGACCTCTCCCAAATGTAATAACTAGTTTGAGGTATGGTGGGTATGTTATCGACGTACTTTGTAGCGAAATATTTAACATTTATTTGTATGAGTATTATTAGGTAAATAAACTTTAGATCTCTTACCTTAGGAGTTAATAACCATACACTTCTGCATTATTCATATTAGGGTAGAAAACCCGACATTAGGACAAGGAGGTCGCGAGACCACCCTCCTTGACCTCGGTACCAGTGAGATCCACCTAGCGGGTAAAAATAGCAAAACTATACCCATTTATGAATGTGAAGTCGCAAAAGAAATTTACGTGTTAAAAATTCGGTTGTCTACCTCATAATTTTCGATAAAATTTTATTATGTGTTCAGGAACCATTACAATGGTAAAGACGTATGAGTGACGACGACGTGATCGGGCAGCATCACCACCTTTAATGCCGCTGTCGTCGTCATCATCATCCCCATCGTCACCACCGAGACCTTTATCAACATCAATCGCCCCAGCGCCAAAGTTAACTGTGATAATGAACTCCTTGGAAGCCTTATTAGAAACATTAAAAGAATCCACTAAGGCTAAAACCAAAGAGGAATCTCATCATTTGGCTACCAGTTCAGCGGAACCAAAGAATTTCGAGCCCAGAAGATCGAAAGATGACATCTCTAGGGAGCTTCAGAAAATCAGACTCCCGGAATTTTCAGGAGGCCGGGCAGGTGAACGCGCTGAAGCGTGGTTGGAGGGAATGAACAAATGTTTTAGGTTAAGAGAATATTCGTCTTCGGCAAAGACAAAAATTGTCGTGTTTCAACTCAAGGAAAGTGCCTTGATTTGGTGGGGAAATCTGGAAAAGCAACTGCACCTTACATCAGATAATGCCCCTTGGGAACTATTTGAGGAAAGGTTTCGTGCAAAGTATTTACCTCCGTACTTTCAGCAACAGCAAGCAAGAGCCTTTCATACGTTAATTCAGGGAAGTAAAACGGTGGAAGATTACGAGATAAGGTTTATGGAACTGGTAAAATACATTCATTACTTAGACTCAGATGAACGTCAGGCTGAACGCTTTGTTTTTGGGTTAAATCCTCGCATCAGAGCCTTGGTAAGCATGTGGAAGCCATCATCAGTAGCCGAGGCAGTCGAATGTGGTCGTTATGCAGAAGAGCACCTAGGGATCAAAAAGGATATGGGGCCAACAGGGCCTATCCAATCAGGATTTCCAGGAAAGACTCCCCGGAACTTCTTCAGAGGGGGTAGCTCGAGGCCACCATACGGTAACAGGTTTGCCCCGAGAAATATAGGGACGGGAGCTCCCATGGCAGTAAACACTATAGCCGCGAGATCATCAAACACCAGTCCCTGGGCATCTCAAAGGACCGCTAGTGGAGGGAGAAATTCCAGAGGAATCAACATGAGAGGACGAAGCTCGTTCTCTAGGAATTCACGCCCTGACTCAAGAGGATCAGCACCACTTAATTGTTGGGGATGTGGGGGGCCGCACTTTCAACGGGACTGCCCCGGAGCTTCGTCAAATATATTGCATAGGACTGGAAGGAACCAAATTCAGACAACCGAAGTAATCATAGAATTCATGCAGTGGTCAATCGCGACCAAGCAGCACATCAATCCACGGTAGTGGAATCTTCAGGTACTATCAATGGTATAAAACTCAAAATTTTATTTGATACTGGTGCCACAGATAGTTTCATTTCTTCATATGCATTAATCAAATGTGGGCTGGCAACTCGTAGACAAAATGATTTCCATCAAGTGGAAATGGCCTCAGGAGAACTCCAATCCGTAGGCTTGAGTGTGGATCAATGCGAAATTGACCTAGGGGTCTATTTGACTAAACTGAAAGTTTATGTCACAGCATTAGGGACATATGATCTTATCATAGGTATGGATTGGATAGAAGCTCACCGAGCTTGGGTAGACTGTTATGGGAAAAGGATTCTAGGCATAAATGATGAAGGAGAAGCCATCCAAATTCAGGGAATCAAGAGGGAAGTCTCTTTATGCTACATTTCAGCAATGCAGATGAAGCGTTGTTTAAGGAAAGGTTGCCAGGCTTATGTAATTCAAGAAGTAAGCCAAGAAAAAGGGCCATCCCTAGGACAATATCCGGTGTTAGCCGAATTTCCAGATGTATTTCCAAAAGAACTACCTGGATTACCCCCGATAAGAGAGTTGGACCTTACTATTGAGTTAAAACCAGGTACCCAACCGATCTCTAAAGCACCTTATAGAATGACGGCTCCAGAACTTCAGGAACTGCAGATCCAATTGAAGGAACTACTGGATGTAGGACATATTCGGCCCAGCACATCACCTTGGGGCGCTCCTGTAATTTTTGTGAAGAAGAAGGATGGATATTTAAGATTATGCGTAGATTATCGAGACTTGAATCGAGCTACAGTAAAGAATCAATACCCTATGCCTCGAATCGACGATCTTTTCGATCAAATGAAAGGAGCTGCTGTCTTTTCAAAAATTGACCTTCGATCAGGTTATCATCAGTTAAGGATTTCGGAGAATGATATTTCCAAAACTGCATTCCGGACGCGTTTTGGACATTATGAATTCACCGTGGTACCATTTGGGTTAACTAATGCACCAGCGGTATTCATGAATCTTATGAATAGCGTTTTCTGCAAATACCTAGATCAATTTGTGCAAGTCTTTTTAGATGATATACTCATCTATTCCAAGAATAGGAAAGAGCATGAAGATCATTTGCGGATAGTATTGTCCTGTCTTAGAGAACGCCAGTTGTACGG
>APFE030391137.1:80568-97936 GCA_000404065.3 Pinus taeda | reverse complement strand
CTCATTCTTCATGTCATCATTGAAGAATTTTGTGAAGGAGGAACCTTCACTTGTGGAAGAAGTTGACATTATGTAAATGGTCAATTAAACAAAATAAAATTCCAAATAAGAGTTCTCAAAGCTTTCAATCAAATGACAAGATTTAACCAAATGTCAAACAAAAAACCCCTCCTTATTCAGGCAACCATTTGCAACAAATAAAACAGTCAATCTCTTACACTGCTTTAACACCTTTTGCACAAACAAATGCTCAACCCAAGCTTTGATACCATCTAATCTGTAAATGGACTGTACTTGTTTAAGGGTGCAAGGTATCCATTTTCCATAATTTCAACTGTGAGTGATACACTTCAAGTGACCTCTAAAAAGGTGAAAACTTCCTATTTCTTATACAGAGATAGACTGTAGGGGCATTCACCGGACATGTCACCTCTAAAGAGAGGATGAGTTCCAGAGGATACCTATCCCTCTACAGACTCTGCCTAAAGAAATAGCAAAGTAAACACTTAGAAGTCTTTGACATACACATACTTGAAGTTTGATGTCTTGCGGAATAAGACAAATAACTTTCTGCAGTGGAATAGGTGATTATGTGTGTATGCAAGTTTTTTATATTTGTTGTTTAACAATTTATATCAGTTTTGTTTAGCATATCATCTTCAGCAAATAAAGGCATCAAAATGATAAAGCAGTTCACCCCTTCTGGGCTACATCTGCTGGACCAAGCCTCTCCAACTAGGTTTGTCCTCTTGTATTAAAAATGCTACAAAGGCTAATACAAGAATATGAGTGTCTCAAAAGACATATCTGACTGTAAATGCAGAATCAGAAGATAGGAATTAGCTAAACATGCTCTTTCCCAAACACTAAACAGTGAAATTGTACGTCATACAGTACTTTCCCCAATTGGCCCTGATGGCCCTTTAAACTTGCATGGAGAATTTCGAGGTGAAAATGACCTCAATAGGTTTTGAAACCTCTTCCATTAGACTCAGAAGTTGAAAATAGCAGACATGGGCCTTTGAATCACCAAAAATGGATGAACATAGCCCCCAAACAGCTCAAGCACTGAAATGGCCCTAGTGGCCCTAAAAGCTTCCCTGAAGCTAAACAGTGAGAAGAATGCCTCAACAGGAAAAACAAGCTATAGAAATAGATTCAGAATGCTAAAAATATTTAGGAATGACCTTCGTTCCACATTCACTGGCTGCACGATTCCCAATGCAGCTCCCAAATTGATTTGGCCTTGGTGGCTCCTGGAACTTCCATGAAGCAAAAAACATGCAGACGGCCTCAGATGGCTATGAAACCTATGACAATGGCTTCAGAAGGTCAAAGAGACCCAAAATAAAAATAAAAATTCATCCAAAACGGACTTTCCTAGCCAAAGTTATGGCTCATTAAAGTTTCTCTAGTTTGCCCCTAGAAAAACTCCAGTTAACTTTAGTTGGAGCCAGTTAGGCCCACCAAATATGGCGGTCTGCCCAAATTTGGTGCTCTGCCAAAATTTTCGCCAACTGGACTGACAGTTAACGACTAGAAAATCCCACATGTGACCGCAAAAATCAGGCTGGTGGTTTGCATTGGATTTCGCGCCGGGCAGTTAAGGGTTTAGCCCTTGGTTTTTGGGCGACGGTCACATGGCAATGGCGGTTGGCCCTTAGGGGCTGGCCCCGTTTGAGCCCCGCCCAAACGAAATTAAAACTTTAATTAGAAGTCCTCCAGTCCATTTAACAAGCCCCACGGTTCTGGTGCAATGGTAAGGCATAGCTTTAGTGTGTGGGAGGTTGTTGGTTCAAACCACAAGTCGACCAAAAATTTTAAACGCATATGCTCCATAATGCCGATGTCACCCTGGGCCACGTGGCGGCCTCCAGGCTTGCCACGTGGCAACCTGTGATTGGATGCCCAAAAAGGAATATTCCCTAGAATATTCCAAGGAATATTCTATGGAATATTCTTTTTTATTTTTTTTTGAAAAAAAATCAAAAATTAAGAGTCATTGGGTGATTTTGTTTTTGGCATAACTTTCTCATACGACGATTGTTTTTCGAACCGTTTGCGGCACCAGAATCGGGAGGAAGAGATCTATCCGGTCGTTTAGATTTAAGCTAGTTCTAAGCACTTTCATTTTTGACCATTTTACGACACTTGGTCCTGAGCTCTTGATCATTATATCTCTATATAAAGTTATATAAAATCAAGGTGCAACTTTAAGTATTTTAATTATTTTCTTAGGTTATTACTATTTTTAATTTGTTAATTTAAATTATTATTTTATTATTTTTAAATGTAACGTTATGTGACATCTCTCCCATGCTGGGTTGTAGAGCACCTTTAGGTGCAATAAATTAAATTTAAATTTAAATTTATAATTAAAATTAAATTAAAATTAAAATTGAAGTAAGGAGGAAAGAAGGGAACAAATATAGGGGATAGGAGGAGAAAATGGGTTGTGGGCAAGAAAGGGTTAAGAGGGGTAGGAATGAAATTAGGGTCATTGTTTAGAGGTAAGGAAATGAATAGTGGGTTTCCAAGATTGGCTTAAATGATACCCATCTTCCTGATTAAAGTTGCTAGCGTGTTTTTCAATTTCGAGAGCTTCCATAATGAATTGGTTGATATGTGTAACACCTTGATGTTAGGACTATTTGTTAAACGGTTAATTACTTTCACTCCGCATAACTCAGTGATTTATATTTGACAATAGAAGCATGATAAGGAAACTTTACATTAGGATACGTGGATGAAATTTAATTAATGAAATAATATGATGTGTGGAAGTTTTGGTGGTGAACTAAAATTAGTAAATAAAAGAAAATTAAATCTTGAATTGCTAATAGTTAGAATTAGTTACGAATATTTTCTCTTTTCTTAGAGAGGGACCAAAAATCCTAGATCTCAATGGAAAACAGGTCCAAGGAGGCTAGAGGTTGGAGGATGTGGATAAAAGGAAATGTTTTTCTATCACATTAGAATGTTGTTGAACTGGGGAGATTCTTGAGCTGAACCTAGAGTCAGTGGATTCCTCAAACTGATCCATGAGTGTATAGTATTGAACTAGATTGGAACAGGTTTGAGGTTCAGGAACAAGTTACGTCATCGTCAATTAGACAAATTGTCTGGGAAATAAGAGGCTTGAGGGGAGATTGGATGTAATGGCCAGTCTCAAGGTTGGGTAGTGAGGTATTCTTTGTGAAATTATTTTGCGGAGAAATAGGAAATTGATAATTAATTATGCAAGGTTCATGTTTCCTTTCTTTTTGAAAGTAACCCTTTCTTTTTCTATACGATGTGCCTAGATAGCTATGTTGAAAGATTTGTTTGTATAAATTGAAGGGAACTGAGTACATTGGGTAAACAGATAGTGTGCTATTGAGGAAGATTTAATACGATAATGTGAACCTGTGAACTTAAGTAGAATCTGTGAAGTTAAGGGTTTGATTCTAAATAACAGTGAGGTATTTCTTTCATAGATCCTGGTTAGTCTTAAAAACTGCAAGCAGGAGCTCACTTAAGACTATCCAAGTTTCTTATAATTAAACTTATTAGAGTACACGAGGGCAACAGACAAGTCCCGGTGAACCCAGGTTCCATCTGTGGTCGGGTGCGAGTTGGAGGGTCTACATAGCTATAGAATCTGTCATTTACATATTCATAAGAAACATTAGAAACAAAAAAGCACCCACTAATGTATTTCAAACCATGAAAGACTCTAAATAAAAATCATATACATATAACATTTTGGGAACTTGTAGCATGTCAATGAAAACTCTTCACAGAATTCCATACACAAAACAATGCTTTATAATCCTATATCATTCAGTTGAATAAGCCTTCTGTGGAAGAGCTAAAGAAGTAACGAAAACAACAAGTATTGCTTGCAGATACTAAGAATAACTCACTAATGCATTTAAACCTTTTTGTTATATTCAGGATTACGAAAGAACAAAAAGAAAGGAGGTTTAAATAACAGGTTTCCATCAACTTTCAATTAACTAAGTTCTTAACAGTGTAAAGAAAATGCCATTTAAATTATATCTATGGAAAACCTAACCATGGGTTCTTATGAAATAACATAATAATTTAACTCGTTGTACATTTCAAAAAGAACGGTAATAATGGCACATGAAAATACTAATAAATTAGTTCGAGTTCGAACTGAGGGTTTGGATCACTATTCCACCAAATTATAATAACTTAAACCAAGTCGAAAAGAGGGTTTCGAATTATCTTTGCATAGAAGCTCAAGAATAGGAAGCTGGTCTTTATAAACAAAACAAATACAACGTATATTCCTACGAATTTTTTTAACATCGAGCCCATTGGCTTAATACACCAT
The DNA here is from genome assembly GCA_000404065.3 of Pinus taeda. NCBI lineage: Eukaryota > Viridiplantae > Streptophyta > Pinopsida > Pinales > Pinaceae > Pinus > Pinus taeda. Next base: position 93,594 of record APFE030391137.1, on the reverse strand, counting down.
GACCTCCGTAAGAGCCAATTCCTTGAAAATTACTTAGACAATCTAGAACTAAAGAATTAAGAGAGGTTAACCTCCATCAAAAATTTTGAAAAACGGGAATAAGAAACCTTGTACCTAGTCGTAGTAAGGGATAAAATCCTAGTAAGTGGTAGAGTTAAGATTTGGTGCCAGAAGTACTGTAGCCACAACCCAAGTGGAAACAAAGAGATGCTCACCCATTCTTGCATAACAAATACAGAATATTAAACTCTATCTCTACCAGAGTCGAGAAAAAATGAGTCTCAATACATCTTATAGACCTTACCTGAGCACATAGGAGTCTTAGATGGACCATTGTTGAAGCCTGAAGAAACCCTTTGAGTTTAGCCCAAACAATACAGATAAATTAGGGTAAATGGAAATGTGGAAGCAAGGGTTGAATTAATACCAAGTGCTAGTTCCAGAAGGACCTTGTAGGACTCTGTTGCAGGAAGCACTCTCATCAAAACAATTCTGCAAGACAAGAAGGAGTTTTCCAACATGAACCACCATCCACAGTCCACCGAAAAATTAAGAAAAAAACCATGGTGATGGGTCACCAGGACTTACAGGGTGAGTAGCATTCCAGAGGGACTACGAATAGTTGAAAACCTTGATAGAACCCTAGACCTTTAAAAACCTAGTGCGCACTGGAAGTTCATCTCCATATTGCAAATGAGAGATTGTTCCAACGTCTGGGTAGGGTAATCAATTACCATAACTGGCTCAATGAATCTACACCATTGTTGGTAAGCTACTGCATATGGCCGATGGACAACGGGCCATGTGGGCAAGTGGGGACAACTACGAGTGGATGCACCGTAAGAATCAAGTTTGGCCCAAGACCAATACCTTAAGATTTGTCCCAAGATCAAATGAACATTAAACTATTAATTAAATGTTCTTTGGGGAGAGTGTTAATGTGCCTCTGCCATATTTGCATAAACCATAAAGAATATGTATAAGTGTAAGCCATGAGTGAAATGATTTATATTTATGTTAGTGAAACATTACTATAATGTCATGGTTGAAATGTGTTAATTTGTAAAAAAAAATATTATTGTATTGTTATTTTGTGTCTCAGGGTTAGGGAAGACATGTTACAAGTGGTATCAGAGCATGCTTTCAATATTGTGGCCTGATTGGGAATTGGTAGTAATGATGAGTGTGTTGAACTGTGCATAGTGAAAGAGAGTAAGAAAGTGAGTAGGTGAACATATCATGATGAGGAGAGGAGCTGGAGGTTAGTTTCCACCCATATCAACTGTGGGAGCAAGTTCTATGCCAAATCTAGAAGAAAATCCATAAATGTGGCTGCAACTGGGTGTAGAATAACAACACCAAACAAGCAGGTTACTTGAGATTGTTCAAAAATTGCAGACCGAAATGGTTTGATTAAGGATAGATAATGAAAGACTAATGTGTGAACATGAGAGGATGTTAAAGAGACTTTCAGACAAGTAGAACCATCGAAACTTTCCACCTAGTCCTAAGCATAGAACCCACGATGAAGAAGCGCAACAACAACAAAATGAGGATAACCTAGAAGGAATTCATACACAAAGGATTGATAGAAACAAAGCTAACAATGAAGAGGATTCAAGTAATGTTTTGGATCAAAGGAAAACAAATAAGAAGAGATTAGAATTGCAAGGGGAATTCAGGAATATTAAAACCCCAAATTTTGATGGTGAAGCGGACGAAGCTGCAAAAGCCTATATCATCAATATGAACAAATAATTTCAAGTCTATGAATAAAACAGTAACTTCAAGGCCAGATTGGCCATCTATTAGCTTTAAGTGAAAGCCACTTTATGGTGGGAGGAGGTCAAGACAGTGCAAGGAGTGGAGGATAAATATGTAATCTAGGATGAGTTTCAAAAACACTTCTAAAACAAATATTTTTTAGAACTATTCTATCATGAAAAGGCTAAAGAATTTCATAATTTGAAATTGGGATAGTTAACTATGGATGAGTACGTAACCAAACTTACATCTTTATTAATATATGTGCCTTATATCTGGGAGGAAGAAGCTAAAATACAATGTTTTTTTAGTAGTATCCTTACATTTATGAAGGAAATAATATAATTTGAAAATCCTAAAAACATGGATGAAGAAATCCAAAAAGATTGAATGTGCTACCAATAGATGAAGAAGAAAGGAGACACTAGTAAGGTTGGTCTCAGAAGAAGGGGCAGAAGAATTATCAAAATTTCAGAGGAACTAAATCTTCAAATTGTAAGAACTCATAGAGAAATATGTTAAGTAAACAACCTAGAAGAAATCATTAAAATCCAAATGGCAAGTGGAAACTAGGCCTACTGAAGCATCTAGCAAGTCGAAACCCAACCACGTGCAAAATCCCCCTTTGCAATGTTAGCTTTGTGGAGAACCCCACTACTATAAGAATTGTCCCCACCGTGCCACACCTAAGCATGTTGCTAACGTTTAGGAGGTATCTACGATTGGGGAGGTAGCAAGGAGCATGTCCAAGATCAATGTCATGTTGGAAGACCGCCAAGAAGATTATCAGTCTACCATGATAGATCTGGAAGGTAAGTTATTTAATCAACATGTGTCTATATTAGTCGATCCAAGTGCAATTTTAAGTTACGTCAACCCCAAGGTAGTAGAAAAATGTTGTTTGCAAACTCATAAATTCAAAAACCTCTACCCAGTATGACTAGAAATAGGAGATAAAAGAAGGGTAAGTGCCAATGTATCAATTTATTCCATTGAAGTAGGGGGTCAACATATAAAGGAAGAACTGAATATTTTTCCTTTGGGATCCTATGATCTAATGCTTGAGATGGATTGGATAGAGGGGCACTGGTCTTTAGTGAATTGTAAGGAAAAGTCTATTAGCTACCTTGTTAAAGACAGTTCTTAGCAAGAGATCCAAGGGGTTAGGAAACCCATGAAGTTACACCCCATTACTGCCTCTCAATTGGGTAAGTGCATCATAAAAGATTCAAAGATTTATGTTGTTCAAGTTGGATATTCTAATTTTAAAGATAAGACTGCCACTTTGGAAAACATACCAATAATTTAGGAGTTTGTTGATGTGTTCCCTGAAAATATACCAAGGATACCTCCAAAGCGAAATATTGATTTTACTATTGAATTAATTTATGGAGTAACATCAATATCCAAAGCCCCTTATCACATGAGTGTACCTGAGTTAACCAAACCTAAAATTAAATTGTAGGAATTGCTTGATAAGGGATTATTCATCCCAGTGTATCTCCTTGGGGAGCTTTAGTGTTATTTGTAAGGAAGAAGGATAACAAATCGTGATTGTGCATTGATTACATGCAACTTAATATATTAGCCATTAAAAATAAGTGTCCTCTGCCTCATATTGACAATCTATTTGATCAAGTCAAAGGTGCAACAATTTACTCTAAAATTGATTTACGATCGGGATATCACCAGATTTGGGTGAAGGATGGGGACATTTGTAAGATGAATTTTAGAACCCAGTATGGACACTACGAATTTGTAGTCTTACCCTTTGGACCGACCAATGTTCCTGTGACATTCATGAGTTTGATGCATGGCATTTTCCATCTTTTCTTGGATAAATTCGTTTTGATCTTTATATATGATATATTAATTTACTCAAAATATCTAAAATAACATAAGGAACACCTATGAATAATACTGCAAACATTATGAGACCATCAATTGTATACAAAATTTAGTAAGTGCGATTTTTATAAAAATCAGATACAATACTTGGGACACGTCATTTCAGCTGAGGGAATATCAGTTCATCCCGATAAGATCAGGACCATTATGGAGTGGCTGGTGCCAAAAATTTGGCTGACATATGATATCTTATGGGATGGTAGGTTATTATCAGTGTTTCATAGAAGGGTTTTCTCGGATCACATGCCTAATTACTTCCTTACAGAAAAAAGGAAGTACCTTTAATTGGACCAACAACTGCCAACAAAGTTTTGAACAATTAAAACACTTACTAACTACCACTCCTGTGCTAAAGATTTTTGATCCAAACAAAGAATTTGTGGTGTATACAAATGCATGTGAAGAAGGGGTGGGGAAAGTACTAACCCAAGATGGGAAGCTGATCGCATATGAGTTAAGGAAGTTGGAGGAACATCAGCAGAGATACTTTGCTTATGACTTGGAATTAAATGTTTTAGTTCATGCGCTAAAAGTATCGAGGCATTATATTTTAGGAAAAAGGTTCCTATTAATGACAAAATATAATATTCTAACAAGTTATTTCGAACAACCCAATTTAAATGCCCGTCAAGCAAGGTGGAATGCTTTCCTTAGTGAATTCAAATTTGATATAAAGCATTTAAAAGGAAAAGAAAATTGTGTTGCAGATGCATTAAGCAAAAGAATACATTGTGTTTATGAACTTTATTATAATAAGATAGAATTTAAACAAATTAAATAAGGTGCCTAGAAAGACCCTTAACATAAATATTTATGGCAGCAAGCACAACAAGCTAACAGCCAAGGAAAATAGTCAAAATACAAGGTGAACGAAGAGCGATTATTGACCTGCAAGGGGAGAATATACATTCTTGACCAGATTTCAATAAGGCATGTAATTTTAGATGAATTCCACAAAATTCCTTACACTGGTCATCCTCGATATCATAAAATGTTTTCATCAATTAAAAAAAAAAATTGGCCCGGAATGTGCAGGGATATTGTGAAAACCTTAACAAAATGTATGCAAGGTTAGTAAGTCAAAGCTGAACATCGACACCCTTCTTGTCTTCTGCAACCCATACCTATACCAAAATGGAAGTGGGAATTCATTACACTTGATTTTATCACTGGGTTACCTAGATCTAAGAAGCACAACGACTCGATAATGGTAGTAGCAGATAAACTTAGTAAAATAACTTATTTTATTCTCGTACAATCTAATTTCAAGACAGTTCAAGTTGTTGATATTTTCATGAAAGAAGTGTTATGAATGCATGGTATTCCTAAGATAGTTATATTAGATAGAGATGTCAAATTTACTTCCGCATTCTGGAAAGCTCTTTTTACAGGCTTGGGAACTCAAATTCAGTTCAAGACTGCATACTATCCACAAAGAGGTGGGCAAGTTGAGCATCAAGTATTGGATGATATGTTATGCATGTACATTATGCAACAACCCAATAAGTGGGAGGAATATCTAGATTTGGTATAATTTGCATATAATAACAGATATCATGAATCACTAAAGATGAGCCCTTTCGAGGTATTATATGGGAGAAGATGTAGAACACCTAAAAATTGGATTAGTCCTAAAAATAAATTAATGTTAAGGCCAAAGATGTTGGAGGAGATGGTATGAGAAGTGAAGAAAATACGACAAAATTTAAAAGCTGCCCTGGACAGGCAAAAAGATTATGCTGATTGGAAAAGAACATATCGAGAATTTGAAGTTGGGGATCATGTAGACGTGCAGATCAAACCTAAGAAAAGAAATTTCATATGGACTAGTTGTGCAAAGCTTGCCCCTCATTTTTAAAATCCTTTTAGTCTTACCTAGTCACATAAGAGTTCATAATGTGTTTCATGTTTCATTATTAAAATGATACGTGTATGACCCTAAACATCTGATTCACTAGAAAAATGTTGAGGTAATATCCTAGTTATTTTCTTTGATCTTAATGTAAGGATTTACATGAATTAATTTATGTTTTATAGTTGTAATAGATCGAGTCAGATAGAGAACTCCTAGTAGAACCTTAACGCATCCTCAAATGAAGATAAATAACACTACAGAGGTAAGCCATCACCAGGTTAAAGTGCAATGGAAGCATTTTAGCCTCGAAGATGCTACCCAAGAAGATGAAGAATCCATGTGAGAAGCTTATTTGGAACTATTCCAGAGGACTGTATTAAACACTGAGGGCGTGTTTCACACGGTGGGGGGGGGGGGGGGGGGGGGGGGAGATGTAACACCTAGATGTTAGGAATATTTGTTAAACAGTTAATTACTTTCACTTTGCATAACTCAGTCATTTATAATTGACAATAGAGGCATGAAAATGAAACTTTATATTAGGATAAGTGGACGAAATTTAATTAATGCAATAATATGATGTGTGGAAGTTTCGATGGTGAACTAAGATTAGTAAATAAAAGAAAATTAAATATTGAATTGTTGACAATTAGAATTAGTTATGAATCTTTTCTCTTTTCCTAGAGAGGGACCAAAAATCCCAGATCTCAGTGGAAATCAGGTCCAAGGATGGCTAGACGCTAAAGGAAGTGGAGAAAAGGAAATGTTTGTTTATCATAGTAGAATGTTGTTGAACTAAGGAGATTCTTGAGCTAAACCTAGAGTTAGTGGAATCCTCAAGCTGATTCATGAGTGTACAATTTTGAACTGGACTAGAATAGGCTTGAGGTTTAGGTACAAGTTACCTCATCATCAATTAGACAAACTATCTTGGGAATAAGAGGTTCGGGGGGAGACTAGAAATACTAGCTAGTCTCAAGGTTGGGTGGTGAGGTCTTCTTTGTGAAAGTATTTTGCAAAGAAACAAGAAATAGATAAATAATTTTGCAAGGTTCATGTTTCCTTTCTTTCTGAAAGTAACCAAGTTTCCTTTTCAGTACGATGTACCTAGATAAAAGTGCAATTGTATAATAACTATGATGAAATATTTATTTGTATAAATTGAAAGGAACTTGGTACATTGGGTAAATAGATAGTGTGCTACTGAGGAATATTTAATACGAGAATGTGAACTTATGAACCTAGGTAGAATTTGTGAGGTTAAGGGTTTAATACTAAATAACAATGAGGTATTTCTTTCATAGCTCATGATTTGTCTTAAAAATTGTAAGCGAGAGCTTGCTTAAGATTTCCCAAGGTTCATATAATTAAACTTATTAGAGTACCCAAGAGAAATAGATAGGTCTCAGTTAACCTAGGTTCCATTTGTGGCCAAGTACGAGTTGGAGGGTCTAGATAGCTATAGACTGCCATTTACATATTCGGAAGAAACATTAGAAACAAAAAACACCCAAAAAATATTTCAAACCATGAAATAATTTGAATAAAAATCATATACAGTTAACATTTCAGGAACCTATATCATGTTAATGAAAAATCTTCACAGAATTCCATACACAGAACAATGCTTTATAATCCTGTAGCATTTAGTCGAACAAACCTTATGTGGAAGAGCTAAAGTAGAAATGAAAACAACAACTATTTCTTGCAGATACAGAGAATAACTCACTAATGCATTTAAACCTTTTTTTTATATATTCAAGATTATGAAGGAGCAAAAAGAAAGGAGGTTTAAAGAACATAATGCCATCAACTTTTAGTTAACTAAGTATTTAACAGTGTAAAGGAAACACAATTTCAATTATATCTCTGGAAAAACAAACCATGGGTTCTTATGAAATAACATGAAAATACTAATAACTTCGTTCAAGTTTGAACCGAGGATTTAGATCATTATTCCTCAAAACTATAATAACTTAGACCAAGTCGAAATGAGGGTTTTGAATTCTCTTTGCACATAAGCTTGAGACTAGGAAGTTGGTCTTTATAAATAGAATAAATACAACATATATTCCTATGAAAACATTTAAGACCGAGCCCATTGGATCAATACACCATGACCTCCATAAGAGGTAATTCCTTGACAATTACTGACAACCTGGGACTAAATAATTAAGAGAGGTTAACCTCCTCCATCGAAAACTTAGAAAAACCAGAACGAGAAACCTTGTACCTAATCGTAGTAAGGGATAAAAACCTGGTAAGTGGCAAAGTTAGGAGTTAGTGCTAGAAGTACTGTAGCTGCAACCCAAGTGGAAAAAGAGAGATTCTCACGTGTTCTTGTATAACGAATACGAAATATTAAAATCTATCTCTGTCAGAGTTGAGAAGAAATGCATCTCAGTACATATTATAGACCTTACCTAAGCACATAGGAGTCTTGGACGAATCTTCGTCGAAGCCTAAAGAAATCCTTTGAGTTTAGCCAAAACAATACAAATAAATTAGGGTATATGGAAATGTCGAAGCTAGGTTTGAATTAATACCAGGTGTCTGTTCTAGAAGGACCTTTCAGGACTTTCTTTCCGGAAGGACTCTCATCAAACAAATTCTGCAAGGAAAGGAGTTGTTCAACATGAACCACCATCTACGGTCAACAGAAAACTAAAACGAAACCATGGTGATGGTCCACCAGGACTTACAAGTCGAGTAGCATGTTGGAGGGACTACGAATAGTCAAAAACCTTGATAGAACCACAGACCTGCCAAACCTTTGTGCACGCTAGAACTTCATCTCCAAATTGCAAATGAGAGACGGTTTCGAGGTCCGGGTAGGGTAATCAGTTACCATAACTGGCTCAATGAATCTACATTGTTGCTAGTAAGTTGTTGCAGATGGATGATGGACAATGGGCCATGTGGGAAAGTAGGACCAACTACGGGTGGATGCACCGTAAGAATCAAGTTTGGCCCAAGACCAATACCTTAATATTTGTACCAAGGTCACATGAACATTAAACTATGAAATAAATGTGCTTTGGGGAGAGCGATAATGTGCCTCCACCATATTTTCATAACTATAAAGCATATGTATAAGTGTAAGCCATGAGTGAAATGATTTATATTTATGTTAGTGCAACATTACTATAACATCATGGTTGCAATGTGTTAATTTATAAATTTTATTATTATTGTATGGTAATTTTGTGTCTTAAGATTAGGGATGACATGTTACAATATGGAAGAGACCATAGGCTAAGATTTTAGTTTTATCAAAATTAATAAGATGCTTGGTATTATGGGAGTGTTCGACCATGATATATTTAGTAATGTAGTTGTGGTACGAACCATATTTTTCTTGTTTTCTACTTTTAATTTAATTTAAATCTATTTCTTAATAATATTATGAAAATTTAATTTAATTTAAATTATTTCTTTTTCTTCTATTTAGTTAATTTAAAATTTAAATTTAAATCTAATTTCTAATAAATTTTAACTCATTCTTAATTAATATCAGTTCTTCCTAATTATTTCTTGTTTTCTAATTCATAACTTAAAATAAAATATTTTAACTTAATCTTATCTTTTTATCGTTATCTTACTTTTTAATTAATATTCTTATGCATATTTTAATATTGATAATATTTTAATGGTCATTATATTCCTTAATCCACCAATCCTAATAATATATTTTTCAATCTCCTAGTTAATTTCATTTAACCAAGTTTATATTTTTAACAATAAAAAAATCTTTTTAATTTTGACCATCCTCTCAAATAATTTAAAGAAAATTGGATTTTTACCTTCGTATAATTTACATTCCTCTCTGACTTGACCTTGCCTAATATATTTTCAATTTTTCATTTTCTTACTATTCCAGACAAATTTATTTATTTTTTTTTCACAATTTTTTATCTTTTAATTAATTTAGATACATTTAATTTTTGACAAATTGTTATCCTTCATTTTATTTCAAATAAATTAATAATTGCTCATTTATTATTCAAGTTGAATTTATTTAATTCTTTAATAATTTTTATTCGTATATAATTTGTTTTCTAAATATTTATTCGTTGATTCTTTCTTATCTAGTTTATTTACCTTCTAACAGTGAAATTTTAACTCCATCTTCTATTTAAAGAGGTCTAGCACTCTTCGTATCATTATTAAGCTTCAAGCCCCTAAAGATGGGTGAAGGGTTCACAAACATATGATTTTGATATACAGTTTTCTAGAAGTCTTCATCATCAAGTATGTTATTATTCATGTTTATTTTTCCAAATATGTTATTATGTAATAATAAAGTAGAAATTTACATGTATATTGAAATTTGGTTATATTGACATGATAAAATATAGAAAGTGATAATGAAAATATATAATATTTGGGTTATAAAGAAAATTTTGGGTTACACTTTAAAAACGTATATTTATTTTATATAATAATGTTAAAACTTAAATTTAATTATAAAGAGAAACAAGTCATTTAGATAGTTGATATGAAAATTTAATTTAATATTTTTTTCATGTAAAAGATATTTGATGTAAATTTGAAAACTTATTTTTTTAGAATGTTAACATAAATAACAAGAAAACACAAAATCACATATGCAATATATAATGTTGAAATTTGGTTGTGCTTTTTTTCTTCCCAAATTAAAATTAATATTATTATACATGTTTTCCATAAAATTGAAATAAAATTAAACAGATTTTATAACCACCAAAATCACAAGATATATAAACATTACAAAATAAGATAAGGAAACATTATTTTTGTTATCATTATAAAATAAAACTCTGTTATCATTATAAAATAAAACTCATTGTAAATATAAGATATATAAATTCTAACCCGATTGCATTTTTAATTTGAATTGCAATTTTGATCTTTTCATTTGAATTACAATTCGATATTTGAAGAAGTCTTTTAAATTTACTTTCAGTTCCAATATTACAGAAAACCTATAACCCAAGTAGTTCTAATTGAAAATATAGATTCATTTATTTAATGGCGCCTGTTCAAAACCAAAATGGAATTATGGATGTGGAAGTGATATTGGTTTGAGTGAATGGGGGCGATCTCTTTCGAGAATAGGTAGTCATCCATCAATATGCTCTCTTTTAATATGGCTAAGGGTGAACAAATGGGTAATATACAAATAATGCATCATGCATCATTCAACATCAATTACAGTTGTAAATGATTAGAATGAGTTAGGATGAAACTGGTAATCAATTTCACATGTTGTTTAGGCGTTTGTGAGAGTTGGGTTCATGTTATTGTGGTTATTGTAGTTGAAGTAGAAAGGGGATTTCTATATATTAATGGTATTTTCAATGAATTTGATTAGACATAGTTTCACATTCTTTTTGAGTATACTATCAATAGAAAAACGTAAGAATGAATGTATAATTTTGATGAATAGTTTGTCTTATTAAAAAATTTGTAGGGTTTTTACTTACTTTTTGTGGAGAATAAGTGAGGTTTTGATTCATACTCTTTGAATACACAAATACCCATAGGAAATGCAAATGATGCATAAGAGTGGAATTTTTCTATAGTTTAACATTGCACATTGAAATTTATTATTTTTTTAACAATAATTTAATTTATTTATCTTCAATTTTCTTGGTTGGAATCTTATTTTGTAATGATAGAAAGAGTAATGTTTCCATATCTTATTATGGAATGTTTGCATATATTGTGAATATGGTGGTGGTTACCGAATTAGTTTAATTTAATTTTAATTTTAAGAAAAAATTCATATAATAATACTACTATTAATTTGGAAAAGAAAACAAAACAAAAATCCAACCTTATTTATGATCTTGTTTTATTTTCTCATTATTTATGTTTAACATTTTAAAAAACAAATTCCAAACTTACATCTTTTTTTTTATAAGAAGAAGATATTAAATTAAATTTTGATATCAACTATATAATTGACCCATTCTCTTTTTATAATTAAATCTAAGTTTTAACATTATTAAGTAAGATAAATATAAGTTTTTAAAGTGTAATACAAATATTTTCTTTATAACCCAAATATTCTATATTCTCATTGTTACTTTCAATATTTAACCATGTTAATATAACTGAATTCCAATACATATAAATTCTAATTTAGTAGCTAGTACCCCGGGCTTAGTTTAAATATAGCTAATTTGAATTAAAAAACATAAAGAAATAAAATTGCTTATATCTCATCTTGCAATAACAAGACAATACAATTGCATTTAGAAAAAGAATTAAATAGCCTTTGATACATTTATTATTTTATTTTTTTAATACTTATAAGATAATAAATGAAATATATTAGTAATATTTTCTCAAACATCCTACCATTAATGTATTATTCAACGCTCACTACTAATCATGCCTTATAAAAAATAAAAATAAAATTGTATTTCGATTTCTAACAAAAGCACCCTCTAATTATCTACAACTTTGCACACTATTTTATATAATCATAATCAGTTAATATCTCTATTTCTATAGGACGGACGCTCAATATAAAATATTAAACCATTCTTTTTTATTACCTTTATAGATTCTTCATAGAAGATTACTATCTGTTTATCCTCCCGTGAATTTTTATTACCTTTATAGATTCTTCATAGAAGATTACCATGTGTTTATCCTCCCGTGAATTTTTCACCAACATCTCTAACACAAAACAGTTAATTTGATGGTTTCTATTTCATACAACAATCACTAAAGCCTACAACCATAAATGGTTATGTTGAAAGATATTGAATCGTCAAAATTGTACAGAATACAATTTATTTTTTTGGTTGACATAAAAGTTAAACATGCTTTTCATCTAAAATGACTGACTGAAATGTAACCCCTCAGTTCACAACTTTGAGTTGGTCAAGTTCCTGACTGAAATGTAACCCCTCACACTAGCTTAAGTGGTTAGCACAAGCATCCCAATATCGATGCCAATAAATTTATATAAGAATCTCAATATTGATGTTAACAACTTTATACTCAGATTTTCTGTAGAATAATTCACATTATTTATTAAGCTAGGTCTATGTATCTAATCTAAATGAGGATTGTCTTTAAATATGCATTAGGATTAGGATTATTTCCAGAATAACTACTTGCAAGGAAAAACTCAGTTTATTTTTGAGATTGAGAAATATTATAAATATTGTAAATTAGAAAATAAGAAAAGTGGAAAGACATTAGAATATTAATTTTAAGAGATTCTCTTTCAATACATATATCAATAACTTTTCTTAATACAAAATATATGATTTATTCAAAATTACACAAACTTGGCTTGACATGGTATCAGAATGACATGTCCCAATTTAGCATGTAACTTATGTATTTCCTGCCATTATCCTCCACTCCCCCTCGTTGATTCATTCATTAAAACTGTCTATGTTCTCTGCAAAATTCGGTATATTTAATCCATTCAAATATCATGAAGAATCAAAGACCGAGCGAAACTCATTCGTAATCGGAAAATGATGAGAAAGATA
>APFE030391137.1:28546-76325 GCA_000404065.3 Pinus taeda | reverse complement strand
GTAAATATCTTATTTGAACTATATGCATATGGTGCAGTGAAATGGTGACTAGCGTGTTGTACATTGAGCTCTACAAGTCGCGACTAGCTCTTGTATGTTGGTGTTATTACGTCATGTACATTTGTATGTTGATGAAAGATGGACTGAAGACCTATGAATACAACATTTGGAACCTGTGTTGAAATGCAGATGTGTTAAACTCTATTGAATACCATGAATTGCGTTGAATGGTGTGTTGATTTGAGTGCTAGTATGTGCACATATGAGCTCTTTGTGTGCATATATGAGATATCTATGTTGAATGTAAGTAAATAAATGTGTTGTTGACGTGAAGTATAGTATGTTGTGTTGAGCCTTTTTTAAAGCCGTGTGGTGTATTATGGTTTGTGCTTTTGAAGGTTGTGTTCCAGTTGCATTGATTTTATATGTGCATTAAGATATATGAAAAAAAAGGTTGTATGGCATATGATATACAATGGTCTATTTATATGCTAGATGGTATATATTGTATGAGTATTGAGGCATGCTTTAAGCTTTAGGTTAGTTGGAAACTTTATATGTTATGGGAGTTGGTCTATATATGTGATGAAATATATTAGGATTGGTACTTTGAATTGTATACACATTGTGCATTGAATTGTACATATATAGTGTATTGAATTTTTTGAGTTGTTGGTTGAATTTGTTCATTATGTAGTGTTGGTTTAAATTTTATATATGTATAGAGTTGATTTTTAAATTGAATTTTTTTTTGTTAATTTTTAAGGAGATATAAATATAATGAGCCTTTTTTATCTATTTAAAGTTCAGCTCAAAAGTTTTATAGAAATGTATTTACTCATCTCCATAGTTGTAGTAGTTCTTGCCGGTAAAGAGAACTACCATGAATTGTCCAGGAATATAAAACATACACTGATTTTTAATGAGTTGTGGAAAGGAGTTTGTGAAGGAAGAGGCAATCCTCATAAAAACACAATTCAGACAAAGATCTTCCCATATGGGAGAAAAAGAACAACAAGGCCTAGGCCTTGATTGCAACATTAGTCAATTAAGAGGTGAGTCGTCATATAATTCATTTACAAATTATTTTGAAGCCTTAAAGACACTGGAAGATTTATATGACTCACATTTTGAGCTTTAAGTAGTCCATCTTATGATCAAACTTTTTAATCTACAAGTGAAATACAATGATCCCCTTGCCTTAGCCTTTGAAATAGGAGCCATTATGCATGACATAGAAGCTGCTAGAGTTAAACTAAATGTTTCTCTCACAACTTTTTTCAAGGCACTGTATCCCAATTATTCTTATTACCTTAAGTCATTACAAGCTAGTGGCAAACTTAAGGATATTTCCTTTGACTCTCTTGTGGAGAAGTTTTTGGAAAGAGAGAAATATTCTATGAAGAAGAAGATAGTCTTTCAGTATTTTGAAGAAGTTGTGTGCCTTGCACACAAAGAGAAGAATCAGGCACAGTGTTCTTCTAAAGGAAGAGGTGGTCGAAGAGGATGTGAAAAGAAGAAGGATAGAAGAAGGGGGGGCAAACATTACCAAGGAGGAATACCCAATATTCATTGTATACGGCGCAATAGAAATGGACATGATGCTTCCACATGTAATCTCTCATGGGATAGGATCAAATCGGAAAGGGATGAAGAGAAAGGAAAATCAATAGATCAAGGGAAGGGTAAAGCACCTGAACTTGCTCATGATTTTGTGGCACATTACAATATTGGAGTAACTTAAGACTTGTTTATGCTTCACTTGCTTCATGGAAAGATGCATGGTTGCTTGATTCGGGGGCAACTTTCCACATGAATTTTAGAAGAAATTTGTTTGAATAATTCACTATTAATGTTAATGAAGCTGTCTACTTTGGAGATAAGTCAAAACTCAAGCCATTAGGGCTTGGCACCATCAGGCTCAAACAACTTGGTCTCCTAGAATTTCTTCTACATGATGTTCTCTACCTCCTAGAGTTGCAGAGAAACTTGTTGTATTAGGTTCACATCCACAAGAAAGGAAACTCCATCCACATGTTTTATGGCAAGGTTGAGTTCATAAAATCATCAGACAACTCACTTTTTATGACTACTATAGAAGAATAAATACTTTTGAAGTTGGAAAGAACCTCTACCTATGCACAAACTTTTGCATACAGTTCTCAATTTGATGAATGCACAATACCGTCTAGTCTCTTATGGCATGCTATATCCACACATATGAAATATGAAAATTTACGATTATTGAAGAGAAATGGTGTTATTGGTTTGCCAACTATTCCTCAGATACTTAAGAAATTTGATGCTTGTATCTTAAGAAAGCACAACAAACAATTTTTTCATGAATCTCATTCTAGAGAACATAGAAAGCTTGAACTCATTCATTCTTACTTGTGTGGCCCTATACTTGTTCCTTCTACAAAAATTAATTAATATATGATGACTTTTATTGATTACTACAGTAGAATGTGTCGCGTATATCTATTGAAGAGAAAATGTGAAGCTTTTGATAAAAAAACTTTCATGCATCGATTGCAAATAATACGCAATCTCATATTGGATCTATTCATACTAATAATAGAAAATAATGTAATTCAAATTAATTTGAAAACTAACTTTTCCAACATGGAATTAAACATCAAACAATTGTGCCTTATAATCCTCAACATAATGGTGTAGCTGAAACAATGAACATGTCAATCTTAAGTATGGTACATTCAATGGTGTTGTTCAAAAATGTAAAGTTGATGTTTTGGGTTGATGCAGTTATATGTGTAGTGTCTGCTAAGAATGGGTGTCCATTTCATGCTCTCAAAAACAAGACTTCCTATGAAATGTGGTATGGCCACATCCCTTCAATGAGGCATCTCAAGGATTTTGGTTCCACCTATTATGCCTTGATACCTAAGGAACAAAGAAACAAACTTGGTGCATGGAGTTGAAAATGTATCTTCTTTGGGTACTCGAATATCTCCAAAGCATATCATCTCTATGACGAAGTAAATAATAAGTTTATAATATCTAGAGATGTATTTTTTCTCAAATCTTCCAAGACTGTCAATGTTTTTGAGTAGCAACTTGATCGCTTGGACAAATTCGAGCATGCAAAGTCTTTTCAAGAATTCAATAAGAAGATTCCACATCTTGAAGGGGGGATCCTTACCTTGGATCAAGCTGTGGAATATCTTTTTGAAGCACTTTCTCCGTCTCATGAATCTCCAACAACTGATCAAGAAGATACTTTGAGTGATGTGATTGAGAGAATTGGAAGCTTAAATCTTGATTTGTCCCCATATCAATGAATTAAACAACTTGGGCCATCTCATAAAGGTCCTCCAAAATGGGTCACAAAGATACTTGAAAGTGTTTGTCCTAATGAGGTTGGAAATAAAGGAACAAGAAGATCTATTAGACAGAATGGAGGTGTTGTAGATGCTTTTGATTCACATATTCATATGGATGTTTCTTATTATTGTGAATTAAATTTGTCTACATATTTTGAACCAACTTCCTTCAAACACGAATCTTCTCTTAATGAACAGAAAGAATAAATGTGGAAAGAGTGTGATGCTTTGATAAAGAATGTTACCTGGAAGTTGGTTGATCCTCCATTGGGAGCCAAACCGATAGGATGAAAGTGGGTCTTCAAGAACAAGTATAAAGAAGATGCCTCATTTTACAAGAATAAATCTAGGCTTATGGAAAAATACTTTGCATAGAAGGAAGGGGTTGATTATGAGGATAATTTTTCCCCCACAACAAAATAGGCTACCATCTATACTCTTTTTTCCTTGGCAGCTTATAATGGTTAGAAATTCCATAAAATGGATGGAAAAATACTTTCTTGAATGGAGACATGAAAGATAATGGTTTTATGTCCCAACTAGAAGTATTTTTTGTGAAGGGACAAAAGGAAAACATAGTAAGCTTGTCAAACCCTTGTATGGCCGCAAACAAGCACTGCGAGCCTAGTATAAGAAATTGACTAAGCATCTTCTTAAACTAAATTTAAAACACTATGATCTTGATGATGCAACTTTGCTTGTCAAGAAAGTTGGAAAAACCATTGTATATCTTGTGGTGTATGTAGATGATCTTCTTATGACAAGAAACAATGAAAATTACATTACATCGATAAAGAAATAAGTGAAGAAAGTGTTTGAAATGAAAAATTTGGGATATGTTCAATACTATCTTGGTATTGAAGTAACCCAATATCCAAATTTTATATTCCTCTCTCAAAAGAAGTACAATGGAGATATATTGAACAAATTTTGCATGGCATAGTGAAATTCCTTAACCACTCCAATGGAACAGAATTTAAAGCTCATATCCACAAAAGGAAATGAATTTGAGGATGCAATGAAGTAAAGATAGTTCATAGAAAGTTTTAACTACCCGATTACTAATAGAAGTGACATTTAATTTGTTGTTGGAATCCTCTCCAGGTTTAAGAAAAATTCTTGTGAGGGTCATTAGTATGCTACAAAAAGAGTTCTAAAGTACTTGAAGGGAAATCAAGACTTTGGACTCAAGTATACATAGGTGGGTGTGTTACAGATCCATTTGGGCACATCAATCCCATCATCGAGATTAGTGTTTTAGGGCTCATCAAACCCTAATTTTAGTTTCTACATGCAATAAACAAGTCACCCTTTTGAATGCCTCCTTCCCAGATAATTTCATGACTTGAAGACATCCAGAAATAACCTCTAGAGGGACGAGCGCAAGTAAGCCCTTGTAAAGGTGCGTTGCAGAGCAACTGAGTCCACTGCAAGGGTGCTCTGTAGAGCACTTAGGCTCCCTTTCACCTACACTAGGCAAGAATGAGTGAAATTCACATAGGGTTTGGGGAATATTCTTGTCTTTTGGAGTCATCTAGAAGGTTCCCTCACTTATCAACTCCTATGAGCTCGAAAATGGATGAGGAATGAGTTAAGGAGCATCTTATCCTCTCATCCCTTCCTCCATGGAACTAATTCTAAGTATGGAAGACCATTCAATGCCACCCATTTATGAAAAAATCTCCTTCATCTTCCTATAAATTGACCACTCATCTAAGTGATCGGGGGCTGGATTATGTTGAATTGTAAGGACATAATGTTGCAATGAGATTTGGCTTTGAAGCAATTATTGTAATGCTACAAGTTTTTCATGCTTTTTGATGTGATGTGGATGGGATCCAAGCTGAAGGAATGGCTTTGAATCAGACACCAATGGTTTACTTCCTTCTTCTATCTAATAAAGTGTTTGAACCTTTCTCCCATATGTTTGTGTTGTTTCATAATTCTTATATGTGTGAATTTTATCTGATTCCTTTCACTTATATTGAATAGATCATGTGCTTTGATCGATTCTTTGTTTTTTGTTGTGTTTATAGGTACTTCTCAAATGTATTAAGTACGAGAAGGAGTGACAGGATCAATACAAGGGAGACGAGAGGAAAGTGGAACTACAAGTAGGTCATCTCATCTTCTCATCTTATCTATTGCTTATAGGAAAAGTCTAAAACACTTTAAACTGTTGTTCTAGATACAACTACTTATCTAGGGAATTAGTATTTATCTGTAGATACCAAATTCTCCAAAACAAACTGGCGACTATACTGGGGAAGATTCTCTTTCCTAGTAGCTTATCCACCTCCTAGGAAATCCTTGAACACCTTATTTGTGTTCATAGATTGTAATTCAGTTCTTTGCATTGAAAAATTGGTCAGAATTGTGTCAAAATGCCTCTTGAAATGGCTTACTTTCACCATTGCAGGCTTGTGAGGGACACGGTGCGTTGCAGAGCACCCTTGGCTTAGGGACAATGCTCTGAAGTGCATTGTCTCCCATTCTGGGTTGCGCTAATCCTCCTAGGGTTAGTTTCCCACCTTTGGAAAGTGTTTTTGCCAATTTTTCTTTGTTTGTTTATTTGTTGTTCGATCAATGAATGTTATGTCTCAGAGAATAAGTTTCTCTCTCTTGGTCTAGCCCAACTTTGATTTGATTGATTAATGTTTCTTAATGTTTTCTTTGTCATTATCGGTCGATAGTCAAAGTTAGAATATAGTTGATTAATCTTCATTCGAAAGAAAGTGTCATAAAGTATTCTCATCCTTCGAATTAGAACTATCGTAAAGTCTTCGTTCTTATGAAGGATTGATTGATTGTATATGCATATTTGCTTTTTTTCATATTCACATTAAGGGAATTGAAAAGAAATACATGGATGTTGCATTGAAAAATTTTGTGTGTGCTCATAGGAATAGTGTAGGGAAATTACATTAGATTGTGCTCTTTTCTCTTTGATCGAAAGAAAGCTGATTACTCTATCCCTAAGTAGCTAGGATTTTCATCGTTAAATTGAATGGAAAGAATGCTTATCATGATAGTTGCATTCCTAGGAATTTCAAAATAAATCACGTGGTGAACTTGAAAGGCAAATTCCT
Source organism: Pinus taeda (assembly GCA_000404065.3). Classification (NCBI taxonomy): domain Eukaryota; kingdom Viridiplantae; phylum Streptophyta; class Pinopsida; order Pinales; family Pinaceae; genus Pinus; species Pinus taeda. The sequence goes on along the minus strand of APFE030391137.1, from coordinate 69,892 downwards.
AAGCAAGATCGACTTAAAATTAACATCAATTTACCTAATGGAGCAATGTCATTAACGAGAAAATTTAGTGGTTCTCGGCTAGAGACATGTTCCGATGTCGTAAAACAAAGCAGTTGTCGCTAACTTGTCTACAATACATCCTGAATGTGATACCTCATTCCACGTACGTGAGTATATCATAGCTTGATCGCATACCTTCGAGTATATAGGGCAGTGTTATAGTACGTAAAGTATATGGGAATGCTCTCACTGTGCGATTTTGCATTAGAAACACTTATACGAACTAGGCCTCCACATACCTTCAGGTATATATGGGAGGACAACACTAGGTTTCTATTCATCCTTAAGTAACTGATTCGACTGCCTTGTACACTGTGATACACTAAACACAACATTCAGGGAGATTTCCTACCCATACTTCTTGGTTTGCCAGGAGGCATTCTGTAGTTCATAGTTGCTTGGTAAACCTTTTGCCTAGTTTACCCCTTTTTGTTTAAATTTTATTTTTTGATAATAAAATTAATCAGCAATCATGGAGGAACATCAACCCTTACCCTGTCATTCATGGAGAACAACGAGAAAATTGCCTTTTCCACTTGAAGTTACACCTATTCGGTCAAAGAAATCTCGCTTAACTGAGTAAAGTACATCAATAACTCCTAGTTCTTCATCTTAATTACTCGAATCATCTATTTCGGTAAGTACTGATACTCCAATTACTCCAACTATTTCTAGTAATTAAATGATAGGTCTTCATGGATACCTAGGTAATGAATATGATCTAAGATAGATAGGTCTCATACTAGTAATTATCTCTCAGGCGATTCCTTTCATTTGTGGTGTTCATCAAACTCCTTAAATGATGATTCGGTTAGACTTTGTCTTTTCCAAAGAACACTTACTGGTTTGGCTGCTAAATGGTACATTGGGTTACCAAGAGCTTCTTTTGACAACTTTATGACTTTAGACACCACATTTCTAACCCACTTCCAGTTACGTATTAGATACGAGAATGGAACGAAACTCCTAACCAACTTTAAATAGACTACTGCTACCCATATCTTAGATCATATTCATGAGTGGCGGTGTCGTTGTTGAATGGTTGAGACATATATTCCCGATCAACTTTTAGCTGAGTGGTTCATAAAATCCCTGTTGCCATCAATCACTGAGGATGTGGCAAAAGGTGGAGTTTGTTGGGTTATGTTATATTCTTTCCACGACTAACCCACGTAGTGAACTAAGGGGTTAGAGGGGGGGTGGAGCCCCCCCCTCGTTGCGCCGATTGTGTAGTGGGGGTGGTAGACCCCCCTGTCCAGGGGGTTTGAGGGGGGTGGGTAGCCCCCATCTACGGGGTCCGGGGCAGTGCCCCGGGAAATTTTTTTTTGGACCCTATATTAGGTTGGGAAAACCTACCTATGGTTTTCGGTCCATGGTTTTGGACGCGATGGTTTTCGGTCCATGGTATTCGGATCTTTGGCTGTATAAATAGTTTGTAACACTCACAAAAACATAATGAAAAAATCAAGATGGTAGTCCCAGTTTTGGGATCTAGTGGGAAATCTCTGTGTATATGTGTTTTATGTGTTATGCTCTCGCATTTTTATTTTTCTTGTGTTTTAGAATTCGTATGCAGGTAATTTCTGTACAGGGTTAAAACCTGCAGAGTTGTCATAGAAGAGCAAGTAATTTCTTGTGCCCAATACTTAGATTTGATTTACACACAATCTGGCATGCTCTATGACAAAATTCCCAATGCACCCCAACCAGCTTTCACTGTTCCTCCTCCTCCACAATCGAATAAGGACTCTCATGCTGAAAATGGTGTGATTGGTTCTTTGAGCACGCAAACGGTAGGAAGACCATCTGGTAAAACTCTTTCCATTACCAATCAAACTACCAATGCATCAGAAAAAACTCTTGCTTCTGACGTTAATGCCGTGTCTTCTGACAAAGGAAAAAATCAAAAGTAACCAGGAGGTAAGAAAAAGGGAAAGAACAAGAAGAAACAAGATAATTCCCCTCAAGAGAAATCATCCGATTCCTCTACTTCGGCAAGGAAACCTTGTCATCCATGTCTAATCCATAATGGTGAGCATTTTACAAGATATTGTCCACACTGCTCAGAGGTCTCTAAACTAAAGATTTCAAACACATCTGTAGTGTTGACTGATCCGTTTCCAAACCCGGAGACACATTTGGTTGCGACTTGCCATGCTTCCACATCCCAAGTACTCATGTTATCCATCACAAAGCCACAAAATGAAGTTTTGGTGTCAACGAGAAACAAAGATTATAGAAATCCACCGTTATCGTTGAATAATCAGGGCACTGATCAACCTAATCCTTCGACTTCAACTTCATCTGAAAATATCCCACCTACTATACCAGGATTGACAATAAAACCACCAAAGGGAGTTGTACACAAACCGACATTTAACCCTCGGGCTCAAGCAACTCAGAACTAGAACATAGTGGAAGATCTTTCTCAATCCCCTTCTGCTATGTTGATACTCGAGGTGTTACAAAATTTTCCCTCTGAGAAGAAGGCTTTACTGTCAGCAATTGGCGAAAGAGACCCTATGTATTCCAATCTTGTGGTTTTTAACCATGCGGGATATACACCACAGTTACCGGCACAATTAACTTTCCTAATTCAAGTAAAAGCTCTCAATAAAAATGTTCACCAAACTATTATTGATAAGGGGGCATCTACTTGCATTATGTCAATGAGCTACTGGAAAACACTTGGTTCGCCACCATTTTCACGATCAACAACCGCGTTAAAAGCTTTTAACGGACAAACATATACACCTTGTTGGATTTTGAGTAACCTGCAAATCAAACTAGGGGGCAAAACAATTACTGTTGAAGTTGAGGTAGTTGACATACCCCTCGATTACAACATCTTACTAGGAAGGCCATGGGTATATTCCATGGCTGCTGTGGTTTCCACGTACTTTCGTACTATTGCATTCCCTCATAAAGGTGGAATCATAGTCATCGATCAACTAGCCTTCTTTGCCAATAGTTCACAGGCTATGGGAAGCATTCTGTTGGTACACAGACCCCCACTGTCACTTCAAAGTGTTGGAGTAGGTCTCTTTGAAGATCCTTCCCTAATGGGTACTTTTACGTTACCATCACCATTTGATTTGGTGGAAGTGGCAATAGTAGAGACTTGCAACATGATTTCCTCCACCTCATCTGATTTAAGGAGGATTACCAACAAGTTTGAAGTTGATAGTAATATTGAGGTAATGTCGCTAAGCCCCATTGAGCTAGCATAGCGATCAATTTTTCGGGCTTGTGCGGAAAACCCAAATCTGCATTCACCAATTGTATGGGCAGACCGTTCATTAGAATATGGTACTTCTTCAGATCCTTTTTCTTGTGTACATTCTACGAATGAAGGAATCATCTAATCAATTATGATAGGAGAAGAACCTTGGCAATATTATCATCATCATTCCCATCTTCTAGATGACATCGAAGATTATTCAAATGAACTAAACCACCCTTCAGTTATTGATTTCCTTTCGAATTCAGTTTTCATAGACACAGTAGAATCTAAGCGAAACCTGTCAAATATTGAAGAAATGATTTCTATTAATATTTCAACCAAGCCTAATGTTGTAGAGAACATCATGTCAGCAAATCTTGTTCTCCATCAGAACTCGATAGTTACCATACTATCTTTCGTGAATTTAGAGATATCTTTGCATGGTCTTATGAGGAGATGCTAGCATTGACTCTAGTATTGTTGAACACAAAATCAAAATGTACCCTGATGTCAAGCTAGTTCGACATCGACTTCAACTTGTTCATCCCAAGAAAGCCGTTGTAATTAAGGCATAACTTGAAAAACTCTTGCAGGCTAGTTTCATTTACCCCATAACTCTTACTAACTGGGTTTCCAACCTTGTTCCTTTCATGAAGAAACAAGGGACAATTCGAGTGTGCATCGATTATAGGGATGTCAATCAGGCATGTACAAAAGATAATTATCCTACTCCTTTTATCGACTAGATTATTGACGAATGTGGCGGATGCAAAATATTCTCATTTATGGATGGATTTTCTGGCTACAATCAAATCAATATCCACCCACAGGACCAATCGAAAACAACTTTTATTTGTCCATTGGGTACATGCGCCTATAGGAAACTCCCTTTTGGTTTGAAGTATGTAGGGGCCACATTTCAGAGGGCAATGAAGTATGCCTTCCATGACATCAAGAACATTGTTCAACCTTACCTTGATGATTTACTTGCTCATTCACGAAAGCAGACTAATCACCCGAAACATTTGAGAGAAATATTTGTACGGTGCCGACACTATAAGATATGACTCAATCCACACAAATGTGTGTTTTGTGTTGGTTCTACTTGATTGCTTGGATTTGTAGAGTCTATAAAGGGAATTCAACTCAATCCATTAAAGGTTAAAAAAATTTTGGATTTGCCTCCACCTTCAAATCTTTTACAGTTACAGAGACTCCAAGGGAAAGCAAACTTTCTGACGAGGTTCATTCCTAATTATGCTGAGATGGCTAAAGGTTTCACACATCTTTTGAAAAATAAGATACCCTTCCATTGGGATCAGGTTGTGCAAGCTTCCTCTGATGCTCTTAAAGATACCTTGATTAGAGCTTCATTAATGTATTCTCCTAATTATCAAAATGACTATTACCTGTATCTCACCGCTGCAAATACAAGCATTGGCATGGTTTTAGTCCAAGAAGAAAATGGGATTGAACATCCGATTTATTAATTGAGCCATAATCTCAATGATACAGAAAGTAAGTACTCTTATGTCGAAAAACTAGCTTTGGTAGCTGTGCAAGTTGTTCAAATATTTCGCCATTACATCCTGCTATGGAAAACAACTGTCATTTTGAATTGCAACCCTATGACATACATTTTGTCACGTCAATTGTTGGGGGGCAAATACTCAAAATGGATAGTTATTTTACAGGAATTTGATTTTGAATTCATCAAGTCCAAATCAAAGAAATCTCTAGTTTTCACAAATTTACTTTGCGACCTTCCCTCAACCTCCATTGATTCAACATCTGAACCATCAATTTTGGATGAGTCTCTGCTTTTGATATCGTAATTTCATGCTTGGTATGGAAATATACTGATCTATCTCCAGACCCAAGCTTTCTGATCTGATACCTCTCGCTCGCAACAGTGACGTATTTGATACCAAGCCAAATATTATCTGATAATTGGCGACACTCTTTATCGTCGTCGTATCGATATGGTTTTACAGAGGTGCCTCATGCATGAAGAAGCCAAGAAAGCATTGAATGATTATCATTCAGGTGCCTGTGATGGACACTTATCTGGATATGGAACCGCATAGAGAATTCTTTGTGCTGGTTACTTCTAGCCAACTATATTCAAAGATTGTATTATTGTTTTCATAAGCTATCACGCATGCCAGATATATGACTGAAAAACTAGATTACCACCTGCATCATTTCATCCAGTCGTTGTTGTTGGCCCATTCTCTAAATGGGGCATGACTTTATGACATGTAAACCTACCTCGGTCAGGGGGCATGGGTATATTATAGTCGTCGTTGACTATTTTACCAAATGGGCCAAGGCGATGCCAACATTGAACAACAGTGGTGAAACGACTGCTCTTTTATTTTTTAACCATGTGGTTGCCCGGTTTGGTGTACCACAAGCCATAGTTACAAATCATGGGTCGCATTTTCGCAATCACATGATGGTTGAGTTGACTGCTAAGTTAGGACTGTCACATGATAGTTCTACCCCTTATTACCCGCAAGCAAATGGACAAGTTGAGGCCATCAACAAAATCGCGGATGTTGCAGAGAATGATATGGGTTCATAAGCGAAACTCGCACTTAATCCTATACTCTGCCTTGTGGGCATATCAAACCTCGATGAGAAATTCAACTGGATTCACACCCTTTCAGTTGGTCTATGGTTTAGAAGCAATCTTATTGATACAACACAAAATTTCATCGCTCAAACTCGCGATTAACCTGTTACTCGACAGTTCGGAAGAAGTGCATTTCTTATAATAATCCATCTGGATGAAACCCGTCGTGATGCCACATTGGCTAACAAAGCACATAAGAAATGTATTTAGGTGCAATATGATAGAAATGTCAAAGCCTCGTATCTTCTCAAAAGGAGACCTGGCCTTGCTTTATGATCAAGAAGTTGGTAAAATTGGAGTAGGGAAATTTGAAATAATGTGGATGGGTCCTTATATTGTCAAGCATGTTATGGAAAAAGGTGCCTATGAGTTAGTAGATTATGATGGGATTCCATTGTCGTAGCCCCGAAATGGGTTGTACCGCAAACGTTACTATGCTTGATTAAGTGTAGTAAAAATCATTATATATATGCTTTCATTGCATGTGTGTGCATGTGTATCTTTTAGATATTTTATCTGATTAGTAATCCACTTTGAATTTGTTGCAAATGCAGGAGTCTTCGAAACTTTTTGTTGGTTACGCTGATGGTGCTAGTCGTAGTACGCAGAACTTATCTTCTGCAGCATGGGTTATTTTCTCTCCAAGTGGCGAGTTAGTGAGTTTCCAAGGGATTTGTATCAGTCGATCGACGAAAAACATTGCTGAGTATAGTGCGTTGATTGAACTACTCTCTGATGCCATTTCACTTTGCATTCACCGAATCATCGTTAGGTTGGACTTGCAACTCATTGTACTACAACTAAAAAATCTTTATACTTTCTGAAATCCAACAATTTTTCATATGTTCCTTAGAGTTCGTATTTTGGAAAGACATTTTGAACACATTCAATATCAACATATTTCTAGAAATTAACTAATTCTCCAGCGAATTATGTGTTAAATAGACATCTGCGACACATGTAAAAGTAATATTTTCAATTCACATCATCAGTTGAATAAGATTGCATATAACCATAGAAAAATCTAAAAGTAAAATAGATAGGTGTTTTAAATTTTTTTTTATAAAATTTGTGTCCAAGACACGCTTGGTCATCTGACCCAAAAACTCAAAATGCATGCAAAACATCCTAAGTAGATCTAGTGGTGCTCATGGTAACAGGTCACAGCCTGTGCTATCATGGGAAAAAGCCTCACCCAACGGCTAGGAACACCAATAGTGTGGTGCTGGAGCCTCATAGGTAACTCCTCCATCCAGACATCTGAAATACCAAGGGCTAATCCCTCTATGTGATCATGCAATTCTACTAAGGTCTCAGCCAAATCCAAGTCCTAGAGAACTGCTCTTCTAATGTTTCTCTACACTAGTCCACTGACAACCTGTTGGTGTCCCATGTGTCAAACAATACCCACATCTGCATGCATAAGAGTAATTTTAGTCTTGGAAACATTAAAAACACAAAAAACATGTAGAAACTTGAAAAACCAAAAAAAACTTTGGTCAAACAACTTACCCATAGCACCCCATTTTTCTACAACTAGTATAATCAAATCTGGATCTCCATGGAAATCCATCCCTGAGTATGGATGCTCCTCGATGGCAAGATGTTATCGCTCAAGCCAACTAAAAAATGTAGTGGAAAAAATGATTGTTGACTGACCCGCATGTCGAGCCATCAATTCGACCCACCTCTCCATACGTGGATCTCTAGGACTAGCTACACCTAGTGATACATGTTGTGGTTGTATCAATGGGATTCTCTCTATGGTAAAAGCGATTAAGATCAAACCATAGTAGAAATTCTTCGTCTTACCACTTTTTACCTTGGTCAGTTGTTATTTCAGTGAGGAAAGCACAACCTTGCACCAATTGAAAACTTTTGGCTCTAAACACTCCAGTGCATACTACATATAAGATATGTTCGCCAGATGTAGTGTCACATTGCCAGCCAATTTTGTGATTGTGAAGAGGATTGTTCTCAAAGAAAAATCACCTACATCCTTGATGTTTATTTTCCCATCCTTGCTAGGCTTTGTACCTGACCGAAAAAACTGTCTAATATAATCTCTCATCGATTCACCTCCACGGGCAAATCCAGAAAGTGAGATGGGGGCATCTCGCCTCGAAAGTCCGGTAAGAAAGTAAATATCATCAATTAAGATCAAGGTAAAAAACTAGCTCAGAGTACAAAACTGAATGGTAAGTTCCAAATGGTAAAAATCTCATGGTAAAAACTTGTTTTATGTTTATTTCATGTTCATTGATCGAGTAAACATTCGTATTTACCTATTTTTTGCCTATGCAATAGGTATTTTTAATCCATTTGGTGGTGTTTTGAGTAGGTTTTGCAACTAACTTACAGAATTCGACGTGTTCGACTGTAAATTGTACCTTTGACCATAGAGCACACTTTTATCTCTTTTTCGAGCTCTGTTAAAAACAAAAAAGGAACCCCCTTGGAGTCCTCTTTAAGCTCTTTTCAGACTCTCTAAACATGAAAAGATTACCAAGCTCTTGTCCTTTCCAGCTCGATAACAGATTGGAAACGATATCTCTCTTGTATTATTTTATGCTTTTTCGAGCTTGAGAGATTAATTTACAAAGAAGAACTTGTGGATTTTTCTTTTTTTACCTTTTAAAACTCTCTAAACATGAAAAGAACTGAGTTATATTTGTTGTTAAACTCATTAAAACATCAAATAGCAAAAAACTTGTTCATCTAGACAAGACCAAGTTTCACCTTCACTAGACTCATTAAAACATCAAATAGCGATGGATTCACCCGAAGGGTGAAATTATACAACAAGCATATGTTATCCTCCTCAAGCTTGATAAAAATAAAGAGGTACTGGTCAGCAATGACTGGGGAAAATGGGAAAAAGGGGAAACCACTTTATGGTAGCAGGTCACTCTTGAACATGTCACTTTCACTCCATCACCATGACTATCTGGGTTGGGTTATTAGCTTTATGGTTATCACACCATTGGTCTATAATACCATCCATAACTTTGTTTGGGTCAATTCTACCTTTCAGTGTCACCGACATGTTCAAGAGAATTCATGCAGTCAAAATTCATCCTTTGTAATACCATAAACATTCATTTTCATGACTGCCATTCCTGAACCTTGTGTCGTCAGTCAAATTCAATCTCCAAAATCACTACATTCATTTCGTGTCATTGATGTGGGATACATGAAGGCCCTCCTGCAACGAGTCACTTCTTCTCGACATCAACACATTATCCAAGAAGTTGACTTAGAAACACCCTTCCAATACCTTGAGGCTTTCATGCATCAATGGCAGGTTTCTTGCTTCTAGCGATAGGCATACATCAATGGCCTTTGATAGAAAGGCTTTGTATGGTGCTCAACATCAAATAATCCATTCACACCATGCAGAATGTACTGCAGTACCTTGAGGATCATTATCATTATCAGTGATTTCTCTAGCATCTGTTAACAACTTACATCATTGGCTGGTAATCAGATGGTGTCTTCCCATGTTCGACTTCAAATCACATATTCACATGGTTAGAGTTGTACTTGAGTGAACGATTGAACAAGATAGAAGACCCTGGATCTAGTTTCATATGTCCGCGTTGCGATTTGAAGAGTAATAAATCATATGTATAATGGATTTACATTGATGGTAATTCCAATCATGGGTTTATATCGGTAGACGATTGTTTATGTACATGTAATGAAAGTTTATAAGCTGAGCATGGTTATGCCTTCCCTTAGCAATTCATGTAAAATAAAAAATCATGATATATTTATTGTAATTGATGCAAGTCACCTTCCACTTTGATACCTCCTCATCACATCGTAAAGCATTTCATTTGACATTAGCATTTTTCCGACTTCATGCTTTAGGGGGCAGCTGTTACAGATCCATTTGGGCACATCAATCCCATCATCCAGATCAATTTTTTAGGGCCCATTAAACCCTAATTTAAGTTTTTACATGCCATAAACAAGTCACCCTTTTGAATGCCTCCTACCCAGGCAGTTTCATGACTTGAAGGCATCCAGAAATAGCCTCTAGAGGGACGAGCGCAGGTAAGCCCTTGTAAAGGTGCACTGTAGAGTAGTTGAGTTCACTGCCAGAGTGCTCTGCAGAGCACTTAGGCTTCTTTTCACCTGTGCTGGGCGAGAATGAGCGAAATTCACATAGGGTTTGGGGAATATTCTTATCTTTTGGAGTCATCTAGAAGGTTCCCTTACTTATCAACTCCTATGAGCTCGAAAATGGATGAGGAATGAGTTAAGGTGCAGCCTATCCTCTCATCCCTTCCTCCATGGAACTAATTCTAAGTATGGAAGGCCATTCAATGCCACCAATTATGACAAAACCTCCTTCATCTTCCTATAAATTGACCACTCATCTAAGTGATCTGGGGCTAGATTATGTTGAATTGTAAGGAGTTAATGTTGCTATGAGATTTGGCTTTGAAGCAGGTATTGTAATGCTACAAGTTTGTCATGCTTTTGATGTGATGTGGATGGGATCCAAGTTGAAGGAATGGCTTTGAATCAAACACCAATGGTTGTACTTATTTCTTCTATCTAACAAAGTGTTTGAACATTTCTCCCATATGTTTGTATTGTTTAATAATGATTATATGTGTGAATTGTATATGATTCCTTTCACTTATATTCAATAGATCGTGTGCTTTGATCGATTCTTTGTTTTCTGTTGTGTTTACAGGCACTTCTCAAGCGTATTAAGTATGGGAAGGAGCGACATGATCGATACAAGGGAGACGAGAGGAAAGCGGAACTACAAGTATGTCTTCTCATCTTATCTATTTCTTATAGGAAAAGTCTAAAACACTTTAAACGGTTGTTCTGTATACAACTACTTATCTAGGGAATTAGTATTTATCTGTAGATACCAAATTCTCCAAAACAGGGTGACTTCAGCTGATTAGATACTCTAATTTAGATTTTGATGGAGATAAATAAAATGAAGTATCTACTTTAGGTTATGTTATGAGTCTTGGTTTAGAAGATGTCTCCTGGAAGTCACATAAACAATTAGTTATAGTAAATTCTACAGCTGAGGAAAAATATGTGGTAGCTACAAAAGCAACAAAAGGAATTGCATGGCTCAAGAAATTTTTGGAATATTTGCAGGAGAAACAAGTGCTTTCTACTCCTCTTTTGATTGATAATACTTCTGCAATAAATTTGGCCAAGAATCCAAAGTTCAATTATCAAACCAAGCATATAAATACAAAGTATCATCTAATTCGACATCATGTTGAGGACAAGATTATTCACCGACACCATTGTTCCACAAATGAGAATATTGTATAAATTTTCACCAAAGCACTTGGGAGAGAAAAGTTTGAAAGATTCAAAATGGTGCTTGGATTCACCAACAACCCTTCAGATTAAGGGGGGAAATGTTAACACTTAATCCTTGGGATTGGGAAATATTGTAAATATTGTAAATTAGAGAATAAAGAAGGCAAAGAGACATTGGAATACAAAATCCAAGGGCCTCTCTATGAACGTATATATCAATAACCCCTCTTAAAAATATAAAATTCCTTTGGAGTTACACAAACATGGTCGGACAATTTCAAAAATGTCTTCCTATGATAAGGATAACAAATATTGTGAATTATTTACAAAAAATCTTACGCTATAAAAATACTAACCACAAAAATTTGTTGGAAACCAATAAAATATAGGACATAGCTATATAGAATAATAAGCAATACTGAAGAATGAATGTGTTGGATGAAATTTGTTTAAATATGACAATGTATTACCTTCTTCACTGATCGTACAAAAAATGCCATGTTCTCTTTGAATAGTGTGGTTGGAGGAAAGCCAACATCTCTCCCACAAGTGATCATCCCTTTCATTCAAGGGGTGCTCTTTTTTCATTTTTTGAATGAAATGTAGGTACTGGCACAACATCATAGAACAAAATCCTACTAGATTTGGCAGTATTACCATTTGAAATACTCCCACCATGTTTAAATTAATTATGTGAAATGGGTGTATTAGTATATAAAAATTCTAAACAACTGCTTGATCAAAGGAACGAGCGTGTATAGGGGAGAAGAAAACGATTGTTGTGCAATGGAAAGGAGGTTATGCCAGGGATGAGAGAAGTTCTAAAATATCTAATACTCTAACCAAGGGTGGGAAATATGGTCAACTATTTATATTTCATGAAATATGTGAAGCTCGAATTTTTATAACCCAACCGAAGAGGTGGACATTGGATTTCATGTTCCGAAAGGGATTTTATTTGAGATACTTTGATTTTAAAAAGTGTCAGCCTACTGGGAAAACGTTTATGGCATGCAAAACACCATTATTTATTTTGTATGTTTTGCCCTTTTTAATCCAAGAACATAGTATTTCACCTTAAACATAACTCAGTAAATTCAACCAAACTAGAAGATGACTGCTCTATTCTAAATGGGAACTTTAAGAGAGATGAAAAATACCCATAGATCCCAAGTTCAATAGTATTGGCCCAAAAAATACCAAAATTCACCTTAGTTGGGTAAGCTTGATAACTTGGCAAAATCCGAAAAATGGTATTTTTTATATTGAATTTTTTATAATAAAATGGGAAATTACAGTTACAAATCGTAAAGGTAAGAGTAAGTAACATTGCAGGATATTTTTCCCCGCTGGGGGTGATGAATGAGGGTATTGTTGATCAAGCCATCGGAATTAATGGCTCTCCGATATGATAACTATGATGCAGATACATGTTAAGCAAGCAAGGTCAGGAGACCTACAAAGGAGTTTTCCCAAGGTTATAATGGGTATAATTCTTTTGGTTTTGGGATTTGCATATATATTTTTCGGACTTGTGAGATGAAAGCATGGTTTGTCGAGGGACATGTATGTGTGAGAATTATAGGAGGCTTTCTAGAGAGCCTCATATATGTGTGAGAATTACAGGGGGCTTTCTAGAGAGCCTTGCCTATTCCTAATTCTGTGGGTGAGTTGTCGCAAGAGAAGCAAGATTTTCTTTGTAGGCACTCGGCCATTTGTAGATGCTCAGATTGTAATGTGGGACTTGGGTCCTGGTCCATTTGTAGATGCTCATATTGTAATATGGGACTTGGGTCCTTGGCCATTTGTAGATGTTGAGATTGTAACATGGGACTTCGGTCAGCAATGTTTGGAATTGGTTCTCGCTAAATGTCTAGTTTATAGCATTGGGAACCTTGGCATGGAACATTGTTAGGAATCTGGCTCTATTGTAACTAAGGGTGATGAAGTGGAGGATCGTGAATGTTATTAAGTAACTCAATTTCTTTGGCCGTTTTTAATGGTATAATTTTGGTATGTTAAGTCAGTTCGGCCTAACTCACAGTCAGGGTGGGTGATAAAGGAGCCACTCCTCCTTGATGGGTGGCCTTGGAATGCATCCTTTCTCTTCATGTTGAATTTCAAGTGCGGGTGATCCTATAACTCCCTCTGTTTGGATATGTGATGCATGTTGGTGCCCTTTAGGGTTACCAAGGGCTAGGGAGCCTTGGGGGGGAAATAGTGGGATACCTTATGGTTCATGGTTTTGTGGAGGATTGGTGGCATTTATATCAGGGTACCTTTCCTAGTGACACCTTGTCTATCGTGTGCTTTGGTGTTGGAGGTGTGGGTGTGGAAAATTTTGGACCTTGGATTATTATGGTGTTGGATTTAGTGCTCTGTATTGCATTAGAGTGAGGAGACGAGATCATCTCTAATTATTTGTTTGTCTTACAGAGACGGTGTGGGGAGGAGGGATATTCTTAACCTGAGAAGAGAGTGTTCACACGAGTCCTGGAAGTGGCCAGGGTTGTTAGGTGTTGGCTTCTTGTCTTGGGACTACAAAGTGTTTTGCGAGGTCTCCCTATGCAGTGACAATATGGATGACCATGTCGAGGTTGGGGTCAGAGGGGTTTGAGAGATCGACCTCAAGCGATTTTACCTATGGATAAATGGGACTTAGAATAATCATTCAGTGGCTCTCCCAGGCAAGTGGATTTTCCACCCCCGTTTGACTCCTTGGAAGCTCAAATTCATGTATTTTAAGCGTCGTTTGATCAATAGACTCAACATAGCCATGTTGACTGGAATGAGTCATTAGTTTCATCAATGATATTCAACATGACTAGTGGCATATCCTTGACCACCAGAAGTCCCTTCATAGAGGACAGAAGAGGATTCAGGACAGGATGGACAACTTTGAGGGATGCATGGCACATATGGAATCACATATTCATTTTGATTTCCATCGCCCCAGGTATGGTGGTAATGCTTCTTAGGATCTCGATAATAATCATGGGTAATGAGGCATATAATCTATATTTTAATTTTGACACAATTCTGGGCCTTTTGGGCCATTGATATGTGGGATCATAGTTTTGTTGTTGTTATCAAAGTTCTGCTTATACTCGATGGCCAAAAAAACTAGTCGGAGTGAGGGCTTAGTTTTTCTAAGGAAGATCTCTCCATGATGTAATCTGTTTATGAATTAATAGAAAGATTTGACTTATAAAAATAAATTTCATGTTGTTTTTTTATTGAAAAATCATCACAAAATTGTATACTTCAATTTCAAATAATAGTATACTTCAATTTCAAATAATAAATGAAACTTTGCACTTGTGAATAGAATAATAATAGAATAGTAAGTGAATTTATATGTTTCTTTTACATTTATTTTTTTTATAAAATAGCCCAATGGAGTTGAAAATCTTAAAGGTAATTTTGTGAATTGTAAGTAAATTTGTATGTTAAACTTCATATATAAATTAGTATACTCAAACAAGCATTGGAAAGTAATATTCCACCATGTGCATAGTGAGGAAGGGAAACTTTCCCCTCTGCAGAGGAATAGCCAACACAAAATCCAACTCCAACTATTGATATGTAATGATTACGTAATAGGAGTGTAGCCAATCAAAGTTTAAATAAATAAATTATAATAATATTAAAAAATAATAGAATTTAATTTGTAATGTTAAACTATGGACAACTTGGAACTTTTTTTGGTCAAACATAAATAATAGTTAGTCAAACAAAAAATTGAATGCTTAATACCATGCCTATGAAAGGTATAATAAAGTTTCATTTTGATGAGGTATAGTGTTTTTTTATTAAATGTGATTAATATATTATTTTTTAAATTAATTATTAGGTGTGTTTAGAGGTATGTTTATTTTAAAAAAGGATTTCCAAAATTTTAATTTAATTATGAGTAATTATTAAATGAATATTTCAAAGTAGTTATATCTTTATTGTCTTTTAATAAATTGATTAATTAAAATAATCATATGACAGTGACTATGAAGTAGTTTAGTTTTGGGCATGTTGATCATCCCATGCTATAGGTAACAAAATATATCCACACATTAAGAATTTCCATTGTAAAGTTGGGATAAATCTCCATAGTAAGAATCTTGTTCCATGTTATGGTATATCAATGATTAACTTATAATAATAATCATAATTTATTAAAAAAATTTATTTATTTATAAAAAATTATTCATCGAGATTTCATTTGACAACAGTAGATAACTGATGTGACTCCAAATAAAAAATTAGATTGTATTTGGAGTAAATGTTGGATGTTAGCTATATTTATTATAAAAAAACAATATTATTATAATATATTAGATAGAAATTATATATAATTATATATAAATATTATAGATGTATATAGTATATTATATATATTATACTATTATATATATATATATATATATATATATATACATATAAATATATTATATATATATATATATATATATATAATACAATATACATACACACACACACTACAACAATATAATATATATTATATAATATATATTAGATGTCCATTCTATCTTTAACTAATATAATATTTTTTACCAAAAATTCTCAATAACATCATTTCACTTCTTTTCATAATTCTACTCTTACTATATTTTACCCATTAGCGCCATTTTACATCAAATCTAGCCCTAAAATAAAAATGATCACCTTTTTTTAGGCTAAAATTATCCTCAAAGAATTTGTTGAGTTCCATGAATCTCTCTACCATAAAATTCTACCACATGGACTTTCCCCAAGGGCATATTTAGTCCTTTGGACAAAGTATTTAACTTTTTATTTAACTCCATGTTGATATGACAAATAGAAAACCTCTCGAACAAAACTACGACCTATTTTAATTGTCTCATTATAGGTTACGAAGCAACATTTAAGAGTGGTTGCAAACCTTTCATTCAATTAGCTGCCAACAAGGAATCTTTGTGAACCTGTGAAGTCTTTAAATCATGATCAAGTTCTAAATCATGATCAAGTTCTAACTTTAGGATAAATATTAGAGCTAAGATTTTTTCCATATTATTAGTGTCCTTCCACCATTTTATTTAAAAGAGATGTAATGATCATCTTAGAGGAAAATTAAACCTCCCAACCAACACTTATAATCATGCTTGTGGTTTTATCTATTGAAAAAAACCTAGCTATGGATTTTATCAATCAATAACTCTCCAATATTCCATGAAAAAATTGAAATTTGAGACTCCTTGACTTGCTTATAGATCACCCACACAGGTGAAAACCTGAAAAGTGGGCATCTCCTTCTTGGAAAAAGGTCTATTATTACACAACAACCATATTCCCTACAACACTAGGAAATGAAATTGACCTATAAATATTTAGCTCCAATTTGGTAAACCATCCTTGTAGACAAAGCCCTGCATGATGCATCCTCCTTGTTCCATAAGTCAACTTGCCCCAACCATTTACTCACTCTTTCTTGACTTGTTTTGCAAAATAAAATTCCACAAATAGATAATATGATGACCCCTTAACCCTGCAAGAGAGAACACAAAACTTGGTCCAACTACATTCCTTTTCTGCAAAGCCTTCTAGGTTAGCAATTCATCCAATAGCATGGGCCACATGAATATTTTGTTTTCTTCAAAATAATGACCTTCTAGATTCCTTTCCACCACTTGAATGCATGAATTGGTACTGCTCCCAACATCAATTCATATCATGTTTTTATCATATAATAGCCTCCCTCTATATTCTCTAGCCAAATCAAATATTCCTCCTTCTCCCTCAACCTTATATGGGATTGTTTTAGTTCACTTGTGAATTCTTCCCATTCCCTCAACCAACCACCTTCTTGCCCAATATCCCAAGGCATTTTCCATACCTAAGACCATATGTACATTAAAGCTAGCTACAATCATTGAACACTCTAATATTTTTCCCAGGATGAAACTTAGGAAAATGTCTTACCTGGTTGCCACAACCGATTATGGCATCTACTCCAAATCCCACTTCCTCCTCCTGCCCCACCTTCTAACCCAACATTCTATCTATCACCAGGTAAGAAGATACTAATTTATCCCAGGGAGAGGGCTTATTTGGCTAAAAATACTCCTCCTTTGTAATCCAAGTTAAAGTGGAATATAGCACTAGGTACTTTTATCACATCAAGCTATTCCATAAATTTTCTTTCATTATTAGGTTCCACACGTATTTTGTTGCAAGTTCTCCACCAAAGGAATGGATATTCTTGAGACCCCAATTTTATTCATTATTTAGTTTTCAAATTGATTTCCATCTCTTCCAATGCGCCCTGATCACTTCTTCCTTCCCACTCCAAAGGAAACTAAAACAAATTTTCCTTATTTTTTACACTACTCATTTAGGGATGTAAGCTAAACATTTTTAGTGAATCGAGATTGCTTATAGCATGTATTTTATCAATTTCAAATTACCAGCCATCAAAATCAAATTATTACTCCAATTATGGATGTGCTTTCCTAAATTCCCTATTAGCCATCTCCAATCTTGTTTCTTGTATGACCTTAGCTTTAGCCAAAAGTCCAAATACATAAAACCTTTATTAAAATCTATCTCCTAAAATTGAAAGGCCTCTAATTGTTCTTCTTTTAATCTAATATCCACTTTATTAAAACATAAAAAAGATTTATCTATGTTTATTATTATCCCCGTATCTTTCTATTATCATTGTGATAAACACCCTCCAAAATTTTGCCTCCACTTGAATTTTGGAGCCTCCTTGTGATCCTATGATATATCATTCCTTTTTTTTTCTTAGTTGCTTCATGATTGGTTGATGTTTTCTAAGTGATTACGTCTTCTTTTAAAGGTTCTAATGTCGAAACCACTTTCTCACACATGCTTAGATTTTGGTGCGTTTATAAGTGTACCTTTTCTAGCAATCTTGAAAGTCAATTCCCATCCCTGCAAATAGGTATTGCCCAATTCTTTTGAACAATAATTTTGTTTTCTTTAGAGACAATGCACTCGGAACTCCTCTTAGACAGTGCACTACACAATCCATGTCGACAGTTAGTGCACAACTTCAATTGATAGTTTCTCTCATTCTTAGCTGCAATTGTACCATCACTTGGGTGAATTTTCTCAACTGTCTCTTTTGCACGCTTTTGATTTCACAAGCATCACTTTCATTTTTTCAATTGTCTTTTTTTCTTTCTTTCACTTTAAAAAGTGTTTCTTTTTATTTATTTTTTCTTTTGCATGTGTCACTTTCACTCTTTCTAGCTTTTGTAAGTGTCATTTTCACATTTTCTTATTGTCTCAAGTGTCGCTTTTGATTGGTTTCACTCCTGCATGTGTCACACTTTGGGATGCTACTAGGGGAAGATCTAGTGCACTCTTCTGCATTATTTGATCATATATATCATAATAATATGTGCTAGACACTCTCCCACAACATACCACACTTTCTGGTTCCAATTGAAAATTGTGTCATAACTTGTATTCTAAGTGTCACAAAGCTACATTCTAATTATTGAATTTAGAAGCAAGTGTTTCTTTGTTGTAATTTCAAGGTATGATTTTTTATTTTGGGTACTATGCATTCTTTCACTCGTTTTGATGTTATATGAGTGTGATATCACTATTTCAAGTCTTGTTTGCATATCTTGTTCTTTCTTGTATCACTTATCCCACACTTAGTCATTTTCAGAGCTTTCATTATATTTGCAACCTGCTAACCTTTCTCCCTCCTCGAATTGTGCACTACTCAGTCTTAAGTCATAGTTAAGTATCATTTTCCTCTCGAAACTGCACATTGTGCATCCCTATAGGACAGTCTCCCTCAACCATACACTAAGAAACCTTGAAGTCTGGACCATCACTATGGCTACCTAGCCCTCTCGTTGTGCAGTTCATGATCCCTATTGTCTTGTATTGCACATTGTACAATTTTCGTGGATAGTGGGCCATACCTATGTCATTGTCATACCCAACTATGCAATCCCCACAAGCTTCCTACTCAACTACTGCACATTGGGAAATTACAATGAATAGCCTTGCCTCTTGGCTCCTTGTCTTTCCCTACTATGTAATCTCAGCCTTCCCTTCTATGAGCACTATGCATTGCGTATTCTCAGTAAGAATTCCCATCACCTTGTCTCTTGGAATCCCCCACTGCGCAGAACCCTAATAATCCTTCCCTAATTATGAATTACGTAATTTCAAAGGATAGTGTAGTCATCCCTAGGTCCTTATAGTCCTCAACTACGTAATTCTTAGCTTCCTGACCTCAAAACCCGTTCCTTTTGCCTCATCAATATCAACATCTTCCATGAACAAGGAGAGGTAGAATAGGTGGTTTCTAGACTGATGTTGGCTTTTCATGAGTAATCATCCTCTTCATGTGTTATAATTTCATCATGGAAAGTGATCCTTAAGGGAGGTTGTCAAGGATAGGCTACAAGGGATAACTTTCGAAGAAAGAGCAGAAGAAAGAACCATCATGAAGGACATGAAAGAACCTTGGACCAAGGCAAACACATGGCAACTCATGTTGAATTAGAAGGTTATGATACACACATATACCCTTTGGAGGATGAAGATGAAGCAAATTAAGATCCATCATGAAGAAGTCAAATCCATAGCGACAAAGAGAAGAGCTTGACATTGACATAGCATAATGAAGTTCCATGTCATCATTTTCAAGTAACGATTTCCCCAAGTGACACTATAAGTGTCTTATGTGTCATTTTGTTTTTCCACATCACTTGTGGAAGTAATTATGTTATTTTTCCAAAAGATAAAATGTAAATGTGTGGAAGCCCAATGGTCCCACATGGAATGTGAAAATTCACTAGAAAGTTCTAAAGTCATGTAGAAGCTCAAATGTCATATAGGAATTTTAAAAGTCATAGTATGAGCTCAAGAGTGACAAGGGAAGTCAAGAGTCACATGGTAGGTGGAGAGTCACCTTATTTGTTATAAATACACCCTCATAGATCAAGAGAAAGGACTTTGGAATTTTCACCTTGGCTTCTCTAGCTTAGCATAGGAGAGAAGATCTTTCTTTGGAGGAGCAAGTAGTGACTTAATGTTCCACTATTTGGGCAAGTGTGGAAGCATTATAATTTTATATATTGGGACTTTCACTTAATATATGAAGCTCTTAAATCCATTTCTCTTTCATGCATATGTCGTGAATGATTGTGATATTATTCTTTCATTTTTTGCGGTGTATGTTTATGTTAGCACATACTAATGAAAATGAACTATTTCATTGACTTTAGTATGCATCCTATCGAACATGCATTATTTCTTGCTTTTATGATCGCTATTATCTTATGGAATACTTTTTAGGTTAACTAATGATTCTTTATATGTTCTTGTGTGTCTCTTTTATGATAGTAATATTATTTTTCTTCTAGAGGCACACTCTCTCTTTTCCCTTCCATGAAGGTACCATGTATATATTTCAATTGTATGCCTCACAATGTCAAATTACTTTCTTGTTTCAAAGATTGTTTGTATAATCCCTTATGTTGATAAATTATTCCAAGGAAAATTCCTAAGGATAATGGCAACAAAACTTATTTATTATTTGGGGCTCCTACTCCAAACTATGTGAGGTCTAGTTGGGACTTCATACCTAGGAGACCCCCTTGGTTGATGAATTTCCAACACCGTCAATTGTTGATGCTAGAAGGAGGGCGAGATGAAAAGCTGAGCCTGTTGAGTATGTTTAGAATCTCGTATCTTGAATGGCTGTTTCCCAAATCATACTCGCATGATGTTTTTCTCATAGATCCAATATTAAACTTTCAATCCTCGTGAAAATTTTTTACAATTTGTCCCAATTAAGGCTTGATGATGAGGGTGAAATATCCATATCCGAACAAACATCCTATTTTCTCAAGTTTTGTGAATCTCATGAATTTAGTTATGAATATGTTTCTAGTAAATTATTCACCCTCACTCTTGAAGATTGAGTTAAAATATGTTTTCATACCTTACCATCTGCTTGTATTCATTCATTTGAACAAATTTTCAAGGAACTTCATCAAGCCTTTGACAGGTATGATTACCAAGATGTTTATAAAATAATTAATCAACTTATAATGAATTCTAATGAATCTATAGAGGATTTTGATAATATATTTCTTCACATGTGTTATTAGTTTCTTGAACAAGATATGGCTTGGGATTTCTTCAAAGAAATATTTCAGTGCTTGGTTCAAATCTCTTTGAAGCATTGTGAATTTGAATCCTTGGTTGATTGTGCTCTCCCGACTTTTATTAATCATGAGACACCTATAATATTAGAGAAGGAAATTACTATCCCTTTTGTCCCGTTTTCTCCTCCCTTTTCATTTCCTAACAAGGTAATCTCTTGTGTTATTGTTGAAGTTGGGAAATCTGAAAACCAAATTGTTGATCCTCCTCTTCCACGTTCTTTTGTTTATCATTGTCAATATCTTATTTGAGAATACTTTTCATGTTCTAATAAATTCATAGAACCTAAGGTGGAGGCTAATCCCTTGATTATTCAAGATCACAATGCACACACTCCCTATCCCAAATTTGTTCCTTCATAGGACACTTGTCATCCTCCATCATTTTCACGTCATGGATTTTTGTACCCTAATTCACTTGATCAATCTACTCCACCCTCATGTTCTTAAGATACTCTTGATTCTTAGTTTCCCAGTACAAATTGTGATCAAGTATAAGGGGGTCACATTCCACAAGTAGAGGAGCAGAAGGGTGAAGATACTTTTGATCTCTCTTTCCTATTTCAAAATTCTCTATGTCAAGATGTTGTTCCTTCATTTTTCATTGACCTTGAATCTTGTGATCTCGGTAATCAATCAAATGAAATCAAAGCTCTTAATCAAGAGAAAACCCTGGGAAATCGTCATCCTGATAGAAATATTTCCATGGATATACATGGTGATGATTTCCTAGGTACATTGTCCAATATTTTTATTTCTCAAGAAAATATTTGCATGGGAACTTATTCCTCAACTGACTATCCCTTGTGCTCTATTGCTCATAATGAAGTAACTCATGCTGAAAATACACCCTGCTTTTTGAATTCACAATCTAATGAGTAGGATTTTTAAATGAAACAAGGTAGCAAGGTTGCACATGATGAAGAAGAAAACAATCAAATTATTGAGCATCCATTTCATTCCTTACAATCTCCAATCTTGCATGAGATAATTATTTAGTTTAGGTTATTCCTAAAATTTCTCTGATCTGTACATTCTCATAATCCTATTACTTGAGTAATATGTTTGTTGAAGTTGTAAAATCTGATCAATCCAATGATGTAGATGGTTTCCATCTTGATAATAGTGATCTTGATGACTTAACGGATAATAATTGTTCACATGCAATTTGTGATCTAACTTAGGCCCCAAAATGTAATTATCCATCATTTGAAAATTCTAGGATTTGTTAGAGAGTTGAGGCACTTCAACTCTCGTTGATAGTTATGTCAAGTTATCACTATCCTGATGGGGTCCTCGAATTATGTCAGATCTGGATTTTCTTGAAAAATTCATTTTTTTGCATAATTTCACTAGATGTAAACTTGTTCTTGAAATATTTTTGGTATCCAAGACATTTTTCCTAAGTTTTAGGATCCGGTTTCTAATCAGATAAATATTCTCCTCTGGTTAATTCATCTTTGTGTAAACCTCTTGCATTGAACTCAAGATTAGAATGTATATATTTCATGGATGCACAAAGCTATGAAGCTTATCATTATGATTATTATGAAAAAGCTTCTTATCGGTCGAAGGATTCTCATCTATCAAATGATTCTGTGAAAAATAAGCTCCTAGTATTTCCTGTGAATGTTCTAAAAATAAGTTATTTTGGCTCCAGAACAATCTCTCCTTTTGAAGGTTAGAAAATGCTTGAATCATTTAGCGGATCAAAACCTTAATAGAATATGGATATTCGATTGGATTTGACACACGATTCCAATATTTTATTAGCCTAGTATCCTAATTGGTTTCCTAAATTTATGATACCAACAACTTTTTTAAATTCCCTAAGCTATCATATTATGGGGTTATTGTGTAAATTGATGCAAAGGGAAACAATCAAGAATCTTATGCCTTAATTCATCCACCTAATTGTAATACTGGCCTTCGCAATTGTTTTTCAATGTACCATTTTCCCAACAGTTTGTTTGATGTTAGTTGTTTTGCATTTGTTGATCTCATAAAGGACATAAATTCTTATGATCCATCATTTCAGTATGTGGATCCTTGTCAAGCAATTGAGGCACTTCAGCCTTGGCTAATGATTATAGAAGTTCCTCACCATCTTGACAGGGCCTCTAAATGAGATAATATCAAATTCCCCTCACACGATTATCTTTATGATTCCAATGCACTAATTGAAAGCTCATTCTCTCAAGAATTTTAGGGTTTTCAAAAGGATTGTTTTGGATTTCATGATTGAATCTATGATTGGCTAGAGCGATATTAATTTGCAAGCTATGTCATTAATAATAAGTTTTAATATTTATTAATGTTATCCAAGGATGAAAACAAAGAAAAAGCTAGATTCATGAGAAGCTTTCAAGGTTTGTATGGTTGTTGTTTGGATAAAAAAGGTACAATTGCAAATTGGTTAACGTTAATTGTTATGGAACATCTTTATGCCTCTAGGAAAGACCTTCTATTTTTGTGTAAGGTATTCAAGTTGCTATCTTTACTTTTTCACATTGATTTATATTGTTTTTAATTTCTTACATCTTTGTGTTTGCAAGTCGGGAACAACTTCAGTGGTTACATTGGAAATTCAATTTAACTTAGACCTAACCTTCTAACAAGTTAGGTTAGGAGCAGGTATGGCTGCATTTTAGTTTTCTTTTGCATTGCATCGAACGTGGACTTTGCCTTGCATCTGGCATTAGAGAAATTTTGAGTTCAAAAATGGGCCTCAGGACAAAAATGTACAACCAAAATAAACTTTATAAGAACCAATAGGATTCATTATGATGATGTCAACCATGGGGAATGATTCACCATTTTTGGATTAAAAAGTAAAAATATTAAAAAACTACTTTTTCAACTCATATTTTCAACTTATCTCCCTATGGTTTTACTAAAAATTTTGAGTGGGATTATTCTTTGGACGCATAATTTAATTCCTTATCTAAGAAGTACCCACGTTGCATACTTTCTATACATCCGACTACATGAAAAATGAGAAATACATGAAATACATGTTTGCAATCACGTTTTTTCATGTATTTCTCATTTTTTGTGTAGCAGGGTCCATCAAAAGTATGCAACATGGCTAATACTTAGATGACGAATTAAACTACACATATAATGAGGGCTCTCGCTCGAAAATTGAGTAAAATCATAGGGAGATAAATTGAAAGTACAAGTTGAAAAAATACCTTTTTTCTTTTTTTCCTCTAGAATTTGATGATGTAATCTAATCTTATTTTATTGTTTCCACTATTATTTTATAATATTCCTTAGGAGGCTTATTTTAGACCTCAAAATTTCTTTTATGTTTTGCATTTGCTTTGTTCTCTTGCTTCCAATCTTGTATGTTTATTTTATTTTAAGTCTTACATTTTCTTTATTTTGTTTCTTGTGCTTCTCCTGTTTTCATGTCTTTTCTTTTGTGCTTTTCCCAATAAGCCCATGCATGAAAATTGCTCCTTTTTCACTCTAAAGAAAAATGTGGCAAATCTTTAAAAGGGAAATTGTGACAACAAACAATTCTTGGCTAATATGTTATCCTCTTCTTTGTTTTTGGCCTACATATATTTTAAGGTCAATGATGGATGAATGGAAAATACGATCTATTCGAACATAAAAAAATAAGAAGAATCATGATGCTCATAGCCATTGTAGGATCTTCATTCCTTAACTTGATATGGTAATCCAATGGTGTTTTTCTTGCTAATCCAATCAAGTAGAGAACCGAAAGGAGAAAACTAAGAGTGAACATATTAATTTCATAGGTATATAATAATATCTGAAGGAATAACCTCCCTTACTCTCTATAAGTCGGGATCCCTCGTCTACCTTAGCAATATAAATGTCAATTAAATTCTAATGAGAATATTGAAAATAAAATAAAGGGTGAAATAAGAGAAAGGCCTCCTGCACAAAGAGTTGAAGAAAGCAACTTCATTGGGGTATTGAACATGCTCACTGGTAGTGACGCAATGCTTGTTTCCCTGTAGTGACTCTGTTTTGGTACTGAATAGGCCTGCAGGCAACAGACTAACACCAGATATGGAACTAAAACTCTTATCATATCAAACTCACAAATATATATTTTCCTTCTCCTGGATCGAATCACTTGAGATACAATAAGCCTTGTAAATGTGTTTAGCCGAGAAAGGGAATAAGAGACACTACATCTATAATCAAGATAAATGGGGAAGCTCAAGTAATCCTTATACTCAATCAATACTTCTTGAAATACTAGACTCTATTCACAAAGGTAGACTTAAACAAAGAAGTTGGATTTCTTCCAGTGTGTCGCTGAGTGTTGTCCTTGTGATAAACACCCTCGAAAATTTTTCCTCCACTTGAATTTTGGAGCCTCCTTGTGATCCTATGATTTGTCATTCCTTAATACTTCTTAGTCACTTTATGATTGGTTGATGTTTTCTAAAAACTTAAATCTTCTCCTAAATGTTCTAAATGTCAAAGCTAGTTTCTCACACATGCTTAGCTTTTGGTGCATTTATAAGCGCGCCTTTTCTAGCAAGCTTGGAAGTCAATGCCCATCCCTACAAAAATGTATTGTACAATTCTTTACAAAAATGGATGTGCAGGCTTTAGAGACAATTAAATGCACACTCCTCCTTGCATTAGGGGATTTTTGAGGTCTAAAATGGGCCTCCTAAGGAAATTATAAAATAATAGTGGAAATAATAAAATAAGATTAGATTACATCATCAAATTTTAGAGGGAAAAAAGGAAAAACTATTTTTTCAACTCGTATTTTCAACTTATCTCCCTTTGGATTTACTCAAATTTTGAGCAGAAACACTCATTGGATGCAAAATTTGATTCCTCATCCAAGGAGTACCCATGTTGCATACTTTCGATGGACCCTACTACACGAAAAATGAAAAATACATGAAAAACGTGATTGCAATCACGTTTTTCATGTATTTCTCATTTTTCACATAGCAAGGTCCATCGAAAGTATGCAATATGAGTACTCCTTGGATGAGGAATCAAATTTTGCATCCAATGAGTACTCCCTCTCGAAATTTGAGTAAAACCTTAGGGAGATAAGTTAAAAATACGAGTTGAAAAAGTAGTTTTATTATTATTTTTTTTCTTATTTTTACTTTTTTAGTCCAAAAATGGTGAATCATCCCCTATGGTTGAAATAATCATCTTGAATCTTATTGGTTCTTATAAAGTTTATTTTTGTTGTACATTTTTCATAGGAGGCCCATTTTACACCTCAAAAGTCCCCTAATGATAGAGCACTGCATAATCCATGTTGATAGTCAATGTCCAACTTCAATTGAAATATATCTCATTCTTAGTTGCAATTGTACCATCACTCGAGTGGGTTTTCTTAACTGTCGCTTTTACACGCTTTTGCTTTCACAAGTGTCACTTTCACTTTTTTATTGTCGTTTTTATTGGTTTCACTTTAAAAAGTGTCATGTTTTCTTTCTTTTCACTTTGGCATTGGTCGCTTTCACTTTTTTCTAGCTTTTGCAAGTGTTGTTTTCACATTTTCTTACTGTCGCAAGTGTCACTTTTGATTTCCTACACTCCTTCATGTGTCACACTTTGGCATGCTACTAGGGGTAGCTATAGTGCGTTAGTTTTAATTGTATAATCCTATACATCATAATAATATGTGATAGAGATTCTTCCCATAACTTGGTGCATTTTTTTGTTGTAGTCGACACTTGTGTCATAACTTGTATTCTAAGTGTCACAAAGCTACGTTTCAACTGTCACACTTAGAAATAGGTGTTTCTTTGCAGATTTTTCAAGGTATGCATGTTTATTTTGGGTATTGTGCATTCCTTGGCATGTGTTGATGTTATACGAGTGTGAGATCACTATTTCAGGACTTTTTTGCATCTCATGTTCTTTCTTCTCTCACTAATCCCACACTTATTCATTTTCAGATATTTCATTGTCTTTGCAACCTCCTAACATTTATCCCTCTTGGAACTGTGCATTGTGCAGTCTTAAGTCATAATGAAGTATCCTCTACCTCTTGGAACTATGCACTGCACAATCCTAGAGGAGAGTATGCCTCAGTTCTACACTAAGGTACCTTGAAGTCTAGACCATCACTCTGGATGCCTATCCTTGTCAATTATGTAGTTCATGATCCCTCCTGCCTTGTATTCGACATTACGAAGCCGTAGTGGACAATGGACCATCCTTGTGTCACTATCATGCCCAACTATGCAGTCCCCCAAGCTTCCACATCAACTACTATGCATTGTGTACTTACAATGAACAACCTTAATTGGGCATGAGAAGATATATACATATTGTTGTCACTATGTCATGGGTTATCAATGATGGATGAATTATAGATAATGATCTTATGGATGATTAATTGAGTTTCATTTTGGTGAATTTGTTTATGGTGTGATAATTCTACTTGATACACTTGATGAATAAGATGTGTATGCTATGGTCGTTATTAACATTGGTTGATGATGATGAGTTTATGATTCACTCGCGGTTTGTTGGAATTTATATATTGTTGTCATTATGTCATCAATTATGCATGGGTTGCATGTGGTGAAGTTGTGGATGATGCATGCATGTTGCTTGAACTACATTTGAAACTGTTGTTGATGTCAAACATTGATAAGAAAGATACATATGTTCATTGAATATGTTGGTTGATGATGTTGTTGCTCAATTCTATGTCTTGTGATATTGGAGGTACTCTTGGTTCTCACATATGTTGTTGATGCATGGAAAGAATATGTGTACGTTTCTTATGGTGTTGTGATACAAGAAATTAATATGTCTTTCGTACTTGAGGATTGTGGCTCTTCCTACAAATGGAAAAAGCATGTTGACCTTGATGATATGATGTCAAGGGGGTGAGTTGCTGACAAAGATTTATTGCACTATCTTATGCTTCTATTAAAGTTGCTTGGTGATGCTTAGAAGCATTGTGTATATGGTCACATGTTGATGATATTGGAGGGTTTGATACTATGTTGTCTTATCTTATATGTTGATGATGAGGATGTTCATGTTGTTGTCATAATGATATCTATTTGATTGCTAGTAGATGATTATGTTGTAGATTTCTATATGGTGCACATTGGTTGATGATGAATATTATGGTCTTGCTACCTCATTGTTGAGGTCACTGGTCTTGGTTATAAGTGTCATATATGTCTCTTGATGTAAAGGTCATGAAAGTACCCATGTTGTAAATCATTGTAAAATCCAATCATGTATGGGCTATTGGATCAAGTCATGTAATCTCATTATTTTGGGATTAATGTAAAGCTTGGGTCAAATATTTAAACGCAATGTGTTGGGTGCCTGATGTAATAATGAGGCATTGGTGATAGGAAAGGTCGTTTTTGGTTGAGTCATAAAGTATTGTACCCTATTGATTATTTTTAGAAGGTTCAACATATGATCAGGGGGAGCATGGTCAGTTTGTAGTTTTTATATTCATCAAATTAGACCTATAGTGATCCTCTCTACAAAGGGGAAGAGAAACCTTCATTCAGCCTAGTTCAACACCTTTCCCTTGATGTCAAAGGGGGATAGAAGCTTGATGTTTGGAGAAGAATTCTTGGTGAGAAGACTTGGTATTTATAGGTGTGTTTATAGGTATTTACAGGTGATGACCAAATACCAAAGTGGTTTCCATCAAGTCTAAAGGGGGAGACTATTGGCATTATGGCTAATGTGTTATCATTGATAGAAACCTACTTGATAAAGATGTCACATGATGGTTATGTAGATGCTACAAATGGTATGGACAAAGGAATATCAATTTATAGACAGACGGATAGTAAAGGTAAAGTTTGAGAAAGTATACACAGGTCCTGTGAAGCAAGGTCGCGTACATATGTAGATCTTGTTAACAAAAGTCATATACAGAATCCAAACCATTGTAATATGGATATCAGAGGTCTATACCGCAGTATTGGCCCACAGTAATGGGAGAAATAATGGTTATTTGATCCCGTCTAAGAATTCTAACGACATTACAAAGGTATTTGCCTAAGGTATTGACTAAGGTTAAATCTATATAATGAGAGGAGATCAAGGTGTTGAGTGTGGAAGTAATGGGTTATACATGTGTGATCCAATTTAGAATAGGTATGCACTAGGGAGCATGGAGAAGACTCGGATCTAAAAAATATGAAGATATGTTGACATATATGTTTGATTGATTTACTTATTGAAAATGTCTAAGTAACTAACAATGGTAGATCTATGGTTATGATCATAATGTGGTCTCAATGTATTATTGAGAAGTCTATAGCATTGAAAGTAAAGGTTGCAGGGAGTGAAATTGTGTTTGCTGCGAAAGTTTTCATATTTTCACACAAGTGTTTCTGGAAATAGTCACGTACATATGTGGATCTATCTTTGTAGGATAATGTATATATTCAAAGATAAATTATGTAGTATATTGAGATATCTACACGGGTGTTGTGCATGGTAAGCATGTACATACGTTGATATGTCTTGTGGAAGTCACATATATGGGTTAGGGTTTGCAGTACTAGTAAATGATGAGATTTGATCAGTTTTGTTCTGATTCTTGTTGTTTGTCGATGATGTCTCTATTATGATGATCTGTGTTTGATAGTGTGGATTAAGATGACTTGGTTGTATTGATCATTTTTAATGGTACACAAGTATGACTGGGTATGATTCCATGATCTATATGTTATGTCTTCAGTGTTCTATGATTGGTTCATGTATGGTTTAGTGATTACTTCAGTGTTGTAGTGATGTATGATGATTTGATATCTATATGTAAGCCCTATACAATGGAAGCACATATATATGTTGGTGTGCTTCAGAACAATAGCGTATACATTTTAATGTATGTCTAATCAATGTTTGTAGGAATAATTTTGTATTTCTTTGATGGTGGACAATGTATGGTTTATTGATGAATGGTTGGTATGATCTGATAGCTTATATCTATTATGGATTTTTTTTGGTTATAATAGTTGGATGAGATTCAGTGATTGGTTTTCTAATGTTATAATGATTCAATTGGTTTAATGATTAGATTATTTGATTCAATATTTAGTTTCAGAATTGTTACTTGGTTTGACCTTAATGACAAGTGTGCGTCCAATATGAAAATATTATGAAAAGTGACCTACAGGTTCTAATGTTTTGAGTCAGGTGGATCCATTATGAAATACTATGAAACATTTTCCAAAAGAGGTGTTGAGGATGATAACCTTTAGTGAGGGAGTGAGGACTTCCTTCCAGGGGTAGCTGGTAAATTTTTGTAGGGGGTAGGTTCTCCCTTCCGGTAGGAGCTGGTAAAAGAGATCAAGGGATTGGAGCTCCCTTCTAGTGGGTGCTAGAGAACTATTGGAGGTTGTAATCGCTTGTAGGCGGGTGCCTATGTGCTAGTAAGAGATTGCGCTAGTACAAGATGTAATGAAGTTTTCTTAGTAATAAAAGAAGAAGATAGGGACAACGGTAGGGGTGATTTTCTCCCACATTGGGTTTCCACCTAAAAATCTCAGTGTTCTCATGTGTTGTTGTGTTTCTTATGTGTGATGATTTATTCTACTCTTACTGCTCATGGTTACTATTTAATTAATGAATAATGAAATAATGAAGTACTAGTTGAAGATGAAAATCTGATGAAACATATAAAAATTAGTTATATGGATATATGTGGTTTGCATTTACCACGGTCGCGTACATATGTGGGTTTCATGAATGAAAATAGCATAAAAAAATAAAAATATGAAATGAAAAGTTAAAGTGAGCTTAAAATATTGATTCACTCCCCCCCCCTCTCAGTATTTTTCCCAACAAGTTCATGTCTATATTTTTTATTCTTCCACTGGGTAGAATGGTATCTACATTATATTTAGGATGGTTTTTTAAGATAGACCCATGAATCTAAAGTGGAAAATTTCCTTTGGGCATGGTTTAATGATTTTCTGTGCGATGGATATGGTTCTTTAAACCCTGCAGGCACTTAATTTCACTTGGTCTATACCCACCTTTCTCCAGGTCATCCTCCAAAGATCACTCATGAATGTCTCACTATGAGATGTTAGGTGGGGAGTATGTCTTATTAGAAACCCTTACGCTTCTACCCAATAGTAGATTATCAAAGGAAATGGCTCGGCCTATTTTGCAGTATGGTCATAATTCAAATGATGGGCGAGGACAAGGTCAATGCCGGGGTCATGGGAAAATGTGACCCACTAAGGGTTGGAGTCAAAGGAATAGTCAACACTCAGTTTTTATTGCATCTAGAGCTTATAGAAATGGAACCCATCATTGGGCTCTCCAAGCCATTAGTGAGTGGGAAGCCAAGATTGGTAGCCATATGGAGCTCAGGGATTAGGAAATTCTAAAAGTGTTTGGAGATCCTATCCCAGACCCTGGTAATATGTGAGGTCATCATGCTCAGTTTAAGCAGAACCTCTACTTATTTTGGATGATTAAGACTCTCTTAGCTAAAGCTCTGATTATGCCCCTTACAGGAAACCTAGGTCCTTCAGAAGAGAATCATGAAATTCACAGAGAATTCCAACTAATTCAGTGCCAGAAACAATAGTAGAATGCTCGCCTTGCACACATTGAGAGGCACATTCCCTGCATGCCTCTAACTGAGTTGTCAGGCTTCGATGCCAAAAATGTCTCATCAGTTGAGTCCTTTGATGATTAGTCTAGTATATTAGCATAATATGGATGTTTTGTTGTTTAGTCCTATTTAGATGAACAATAAGGAATTTTTGCTTTTTTGGTACAATCTTATGGTTAATAAAAGTCATAAAGACAGTCAAGTTTATATAGCTTTGTTAAAAAGTCTCAGACAATTTAGATTTTGGATGACTTATAATGGAACCAAATGCTCAATAGACTTGGTTTCCCTCTAGGTAGGTTAAGATCATCTAAATATGGACACTGATTTTGTAATACTTACCTTACTTTGAAAAACAATAAAAAAATATCACCCAAACTTTATATAATATATATATATATATATATATGAAGTTTAATTAAATTATCAAAACAATAAATAATGAATTATGAATTATTCATGTAATATTAGGTGGCTCAATATGCATATCATTCAAATTATAAACATATTCATATCATTCAAATTATAAACATATGTTTGAATCTCCAATCATGTCATGCTTTCATTAGGTTCCCTTTCTTCACATAAGGAAAATCACTTTTTTTATATTTTATATATTTTTCAAATTATAAATATATTTTCACTTGGTTAAAATGAATTTAGGATATTATTTTATGTATACTTCAAAATAAATTATATTAAAAGCATAGATGAACCACACTTTAAGTGAAAAAGGTTCATATCTATATAATACTTAAAAAAAAAAAAAAAATCATTTTCATGATAGGCTAAGTGTGATGATAATCACTTAGCTTCCCATTTTTCCTTCTTTTTTTTTAACGTTTTGCCCAATCCCATGGTTGGGATCAACTATAACTATTGCCAATTGATTTCTAGCTTCTTGCAAAAGGATTTCTTTGTCTAAATCCAAAATCTCAGATACACGATTCCTCTTTATACCCCCCCATCGCTTTTCATTGGGTGTTGCCTCTTTTTGTTGCTCTGATGCATTGGTCTCTACTATTTCTATAACCTTCTAGATATGAGTCACAACTCTTGACTGATCCCCAACTCCTTTGTTTCCTTGGCTGCCATGTTGTGTTTAAGCATCCATGTTTGGAGTATTCTCCATAGTCCCTTCTTCTTCTTCTTCTTCTTCTTCAAACTATCAGGTACTTGTCATCCCTTTCGATTACGAGCTTGTCTCCTTTTCTTTTTTGGGATATTTTTCACCAATGGACGTGTGTTTTGGAGATTTTCTATTTGAAAACATATACAATATATAAATTCCATATTATCATAACATAAAACTTGGGTCCACTGTATGTTTTCATGTTTTAGATGAATACGGTCAGATAGACATTTGCTAAGGTCTATCTCCACACAAATTATGGCAAATGTAAATATACCTTTTTTTATTTTGTCAAAATATATATTTTTTTTATTTTCCAAGAGTATTTCTAAACTTGCATTGTAGTGACAACCATACTTGTAGCATCAAATTTTTGGAATCATGGGATAATGAAAATCCCAACTCTACCCCAGAATCATGGCATGCCAATTAGGACTTTCTTCATATTTTTCTGTGTGCCAAATTTAACTATGAAGAAACCATCAGAACATGAGTAGAGATCATAGTTAGGTGTCCAAGAAGAAAATATCCATTAATGTAAATCTTCAGATCTCATCTAGAAGCCATTAAACCTACATATTAACACCTTAAATTGAATATCAACAAGAAGCGATTTTACCTCTGAAGGTTTAACATCCATCATTAGTGCCTTTTCCGCTTGTTTCACTATGTATGGTCCTAACATATTTTAGATCTGATCATTACAAGAAACAGCCTCCCCTTTCATGATCCCTTCATGTCATCGTCTGCATCCCTCTCAATCCACGAGGTCCTCTTGACCCTATCCTAATCTCAATATGCAAATGACATGATGTCTAGCCATGATTTTTCTGCAAAAACCAGAAATTTGATGTCGCCACAGGTTATGAGGGGCATGTTAAATGGTAGATGTGTAGATTCTAATCCATATAATTCCCCATGACAGAGAAACACCACTGATCCACACCAGTGCCTACCATCAGGAGTTTTGAGAGCATGACAAACCATTTCTTTGTAGGAAATCACAAAACCAAATCCCTTCCATTTTGGTGAATGAATCGATCACCTCAGCCACAAGCCATAGATTTCCTTCAACACCTGTAGTAGGCATATGGGCCGAGATGGAAAATATTAAAGGTCTTTTATTTCAGAGAGAAAAAACTTCTTTCTATTATGGAAAATAAAGTATATATATGAGTGAGAGTAAATCTCAATCGCCATAGTGTGTTCAGACCAGTCATCATATATCTACATACACAAATCGCCATAGAGAAAAACAGAGAAAATACATTTAGTCAGACCAACAATTTGTAAGTCTACTGACATGATAGAGTTGCCTGGTATCAGAGGACATAGATCCTTTATGTCTACAACATAAACAAATTGTCATAAGGCCACACAATCAAAAAACAAAATTCACTCTAGACAGAGAACCCTGCAGTCTTAGACCCATGTTATAATGGGATGAAACCTTCCCTTGTGATAGAGCCATAGAAAAAATGTTGAAAGATGATGTGGTTTGAGACAGAGCAACAACCCAATTTTGATAGTTGGTCTGCTTCATTTTTTTGAGATTGATAGATGTTCAAAATGGGAAGATGAAGAAATACCACTAACATATCTCTGATTCAAAATTTCCAAGTCTCGAGAGCTAGTGAATTTAGGGAATGCCTGTGTTTATCCCAGTCAATAATAGATTTGGAATCACCAAAGACAGAGAGAGACTGTATGTCAAGCTAGAGGGCACAATGGAAGCCTCCCCAACGTGCAAGAAGTTCGTCTCTAGTATTAGATCCCAAGCCATAGTGCCAATAAAACTTATAAAATAGATCAGATCTGATATGAATGCCCATTTTACATCCACATGAGTTAAAAGAGGATGCACCATCGAAAAATCTTACAGGATAAGAGGACCATACGTCTCTAGGAGGGGGGCGATGAGATTCAATGGAGGGCAAGGGAGCCAATAATTCAGAGTAATATGAGATGATACTATAGTAGGTTCTCCAGATGTTCAGTGGAACATGGTCGAAGATGAAAGCATTTCTAGACTTCAAAATGCCCCATATGATGAAGAAGGCCAGTGTATGATGTGATTTGTGTTCCAAAGACCGTCGAGCAAGACAAGTGGTAATGTCCGGACATTCCCAAGAAGTAGGGTATCTCCTCATGTGGAAGACCCCATTCCATACAAAAGAGGTAAAGGGGAAAAAGATGAATAAGTGAAGTATGTCCACTCCAAATGAGAGGTTGTGACTACATCAACTCAGACCCTGGAAACCCTTCTTACATAAATTTTCCGGTTTAAGAATGCAGTTATGGGAAACAAGCCAGGAGAAGCATTTCAATTTCATGGGAAAATTCCAATTCCAATCCCTCGCCATCCAAGAGTAAACCAACATTTGTCTCGTGGGCTTGGAGATTAAATTGTATGCTTCCTTGATAATAACCCTCCCCTGTTGTGAGCCACTGGACCAGATAAGCCTGTCAAATTTTGGATGGAGGATTACCCCAGACAGTTTAAGATTGGTTATGTAATTTTGCCATTCTGGTAGCAACACCTCCAGATGTTGAGACTGTAGATCCTCTTTCCAGCGAGTATAGAAAGGAGTTGTTAGGGTTGCATTTGCTAAATCTTTGAACTAATAAGCCTATGTTATTTAGGCAAATGATGAGATTAGGTGATACGATATGTGAGCCAATCATGCTTAAGAGCAAGTCAAGGCCTATTGTAGGAGTGGAGTCGGAACCAACTACCCACCTAAGATTGCCAAAAAACCTGTGTTTTTTTTATAGAAGGCTATTCCAAGAATAGGAGATGTTTGAGGGATCTGGAGCACCATTACACAACCATAAAATAAGTTCCTTGTTTTGCATATATTTAGCGCCAATTACTTGTTGCCAGAGTATTCGTTGGATACTATCGCCAATTTTTTTTAAGAGGAGAGCCATATTAAAAGTAGCGATGTCTTTAGTTCCCCAGCCACCAAGGGAAGTAGGATGATTGATCAAATCCATGCTTGCCAAATGGATTTTCCTTTCTCTGCTTGTACTAGCCCATAAAAAGCGAGAAGTAATGGCTTTTAGTGTGTTGATCACACCCTTTGGTAACTTGAAGATGTGCATTCAATAGATGGGGATGCTATGAAGGATGGATTTTATCAAAAGATATCGGCCCCAAAGAGATATCCACTTGTTTGTCTAGTGGCTGAGCCTTTTCTTAAATTTTTATATTTTCCAGTCCCAATCGCAAATTTTGTAACCATTTGGTTTCAATATAAAGCCCAGGAATTGAAAGCCTCCACAATTTTTACCCCAAAAGTATAAGCAATCTGTAATGTCACTTCTCCGTCTAGATTATTTGAAATCAAAATGGACTTGGAATTATTCATGTGAAGTCCTAAAACATGACAAAGCTCCTTAAAAATCTAGAAATTTTAAGAATTAACACATTTAAATATACATAATTTTAAGTTTATATATATATAAATGTTTTTATTCAAATATGTTAAATATAGAAAATATTCAATCAATTATATCTAATTTTTTTTAATTTATATTTATATTTTTATTATACTATTTTCCCTGGTTAATGTGTTTCTTGAAAAAAGAATTTGGATTTTTAGAAATATGTCTTTTAATTGTTTTAATAAGAAAATATTATATAAATGGTAAATTAATGAATGGTTTTTCTCACTTACCATGAAAATTATTTATGTATAAAAAGCAACAACGATAATTAGGTAATTCATGGTAATTTTTTTACCTTTTTTATTTAACAATTACATTATCATTTATATATATATTTATTTATTTATTTGAGTACTAAAAAAACATGATTATATTATAACCAACATGATTGTATTATAACCATTGAGTCCCAATACAAACAGAAAGATAGAAAGCTAATACATTTCGTCTGATAAGAAGACAAACTGCCATAGTGCAGGATACAATCTATACCATACAACACCTTACCAAGAATAAAATCCAGAAATAGGTGAGAAAAACCAAAAACGGTGGTACTTTCAAAAATCTAAGAAGCATATGCCTTTTGAGAAAAAACAAGTTCATGGTACATACCAAGGCCTGATGTGTGACCAGAGAGAATTATATACCTGGAAGTGAAAAATCCTGAATTTTATGAATTTCGTTACCCATTGTTATATTCATTTTCCATTTGCCTATTTGAATTTGGAGCCCCTTCTTTGATAGTTAATCTACTTGACTGTCCACATTATCATTCATATATATATAAAATATATATATATAATAAACAAAATAAATAATTAATTTCCACATTATCATTTCATATATATAAAATATATATATATATAATAAACAAAATAAATAATTAATTTATATATTAAATAATTAATTAATTAAAAAGTAATTTTTGTTTTTTTATTTATAAATTATATATATATATATATAATAAAAGAGATAAATAGAAATATATAAAATAGAAATAGAAATAATATAATTTATTATTTAACTATATAACATATTTTAAATTTCATAAATTAATATATTCTTTAATATCTTTTATCCGATAAATAAAAACCCTTCAGCCTCTTGGATCTATATTTAGAAAGGTTATGTGAAGAAACATTTCTTCATCAATGTAGTTAAAAGTTTGAGAATTAAAATATTCGCTCCTTAACTCATAAACTTTAAACTTTATATTCCTCTTTGTAAAAGGGATTCCTCAAAAAGGATCATCAAAATTTATCCTCCAATTACGTATAATAACTTGGAACCACCCACTCTTTTCTCTTTTTTACTTTGTTTCACTTTATTTCCCTCCATACTTTCAAATCATAAAATTGATTTCACTTTATTTCCCTCTATACTTTAAAAGAGGTTCCTTCCTGATGAAGGTTATGTGTAAAGTTGATTTCACTTTATTTCCCTTTATACTTTAAAAGAGGTTCCTTCAGGATGAAGGTTTTGTGTAAAGGGATATCAACGAGATTTCTTTCGATGTGTGCCCCTTTTTAATAGGTTTTTTTTAATATAATTATATTTTGTATATGTAAGCGTTTCAGAAAAGAATGTTTCTTGATATTGAGTTCAGAAAAAATTTAACAATTTTTTAGAATCATATAATAAAAGGACAATATAAAAAAAAAATTAACAATTTTTTAGAATCATATAATAAAAGGAATAAAGTTAAGTATGATAATGTACATTTAGCTTTTCCATATTTGTTCCTTTTTTCTTTCATATTTTATGTTAATTATTCGAACTTGGTTCAACCAGAACTAAAGCTAATTCTCCTCTTGATTTTATATGAGAAGCTTCTTTGTTTGAGTCTAAGTTCTCAAAAACTTGAGCTCTTTTTGCACCCTTCTTCCCATCTGATACTTGAAAACCTTCAAATTCAATACCCTTACACCCTTCTTCCCATCTAATACTTGAAAACCTTCAAATTAAATACCCTTTTGAATAAGGGTGATGATTTCTAGATGTGTCGCAATGTCCTCATTGGTTAGTTTCTAAGTTGAGCCAAAACATCTATATTTGATTGGAGAAGTTGGCTCTCCTTGATATCTTCTTCCTCATCTTTTAAGAGGTGAGGCCCTGAAAACTGCCATTCTTTTGGCACATTGGGCTGCATTTTTTTCTTTTTTGGATTCTTCTTAGCCTATGGACATGTATTTTGCAAATGTCATCTTTGAAAAACATACTCGACATCGAAATGTCAGGTTTTCATAATCTAAAACTTGAGACCATTGAAAGGTTTTGTGTTTCATTATTAAGTGATCTAGTAGCCCTTTACTAAGGTCTATCTCCACACATATTCTAGCAAAAGTGAATATGCATTTCTTTATTCTTTCCAATCCGTTTTTTTTATTTTCCCTAGAGTATTTCCAATATCCTCAAGGACTTTGTGGTGACAAAAAGGAAGATGGAGGCTTCGAAGCTTCACCCATACCAGCATAGTTGAGACCACCATAATTGTGACATCACAACTATGGAGTGATGAATAGCCCAACTCTTGTTCAAAACCATGGCTATTCATTTAGAACAAAATATAGATCCTTTTGTGTATCAAATTGGACTATGAAGAAACTTTTGGAGCATAAATAAATGTCACAATTGGGTGTCCAAGAAGAAAAAACACACTAGAATAAAGCTTAATTTTTGGTCAAAATCCATTAAGTCTTCAAATAACAACCTTTAGATTGGAGAGTAGAGAAGAGGAAAGATACCTTTGAAAGATTGGCTTCCAAAGTTGAAACTTGCTCCATTTCATATACTATATAAGGGCCTGCATTGATTTGACTCTGTTATGTTGGGGCTAAAACCTTCCCTTGCACTGCGTCCTTGAAAGAGACAACAGTTCCATTAGATGTCTAGAAACCAAAAGCACTCTATGTAACCTTAAATTTAAGATTATGATTGAGTTTCTTATGATATTGTGATCTTTGATCTAAGAGGAATCTTGGAGAACCTTCCCTTAGTATTGCAGAAATTGCAATTTTGGAAGTATACCCCATTTATCTTTGATTTACTGCTTAAGTAGCTTTTCCAATGTTCACTTCACGCCCCGTCTGGAAAAGAAAGAAATATCGACACAATGCATCTGCCGACGAGAAAGTGTGATCTCCATAATCACTAACAACTAATAACAATTTTTGCACGTGTTTTTTTTCCTAATTTTATTTGGAAAATTTTGTAAAATATTATTCACCAACTTTTACAATTAACCCTTTTAGCACCATCTTGCGAAAAACCGCCGAGAAAGAAGAGAGCATATTTTTTCATGAGTGGTGGATCCCTACAAAGAATAGTCACTTGTTATCGAATGTA
Source organism: Pinus taeda (assembly GCA_000404065.3). Taxonomy (NCBI): domain Eukaryota; kingdom Viridiplantae; phylum Streptophyta; class Pinopsida; order Pinales; family Pinaceae; genus Pinus; species Pinus taeda. Next base: position 29,947 of record APFE030391137.1, on the reverse strand, counting down.
TGGACAATGACAGTAGCAATATGTACATAGTATTTTATCCCACATGGCACTATCAAGCATTATCACAAGCAGTAGGTTTCATTATTTTTAAGGATTTAGAGTTCGTTATGTATTTGTTTTTATAAACCATGTTGTTTGTGTTAAACTATTTTATTACATGGTGTGTATTGAATAAGTGTTACGTAATAGTTAGTATTTGTCACTTAGTTTAAATATAGATAATTAGAATATGAACAAGTGACAAAGTGTGAGACAAATGTGAGATGATCAATTAAAGCCTTTATAAAAAATAGAAATGAAAGTGAAAATATTGTGTTAAAATATTGTATTTTGGTGAGCGCCTTATCTTATTGGTTGTAATGAAGCTTTATAACTTTCTTTTTTTGGCCGTGTTTGGTTCAAATTGATATGAATAAACTTAGTTTCAAGTCAATGAGATGTCAATTCAAATAAACTTGTTTTGCACAACCAATTGTCTCCTACAAAGTTCATGGGAATTGCACACGATTGATATAGAGTTGAATGCAATTGTGTTTGTGGCATTGAAGCCATGGGAATATGAAGAAAAACTTTTTTTTGTTATCTTTCAAATGGTGTCTCTTTCTTTTGAAGAGTAAAACTGAGTTGGGATGATCTATAATTTGTAATTTAGTATCAAATTATTCTTTAAATTAAATTGTGAAGACAAGTAAATCAATATTTATGAATAATTCTTAATAACAATTGTTTTACTATTAATTTAACAACTAAATTATAACTAGCACAGTTATATAAATTAAATCACTAGTAACTATAGAAGGATATCAAAACACTTAGTTTTTAAGAATCTCGAGTTAAGCTAGCTCGTGATGATCAAATTTCCAATGTGTTGCTTCCCATGTGTTTCTTCCCTTTATCTAGGGAACCACTGATAAGATTGCTCATATTTTTAAGAAGAATAAGGTCGCTGTTACTTTCAAGCCACTTAATACCATTATGAATTCTCTTAGATCTGTTAAAGATCTGATTAACCCTAAAAACATGAAAGTGGTATACTAAATTCCTTGCTCGTGTGGGATTCCTTACGTTGGTGAAATTGGTCGCTCCATAAACCAGAGAATCCAAGAACATGCAACAGATGGTAGACACAATCACTCTTGTTCCTCAACTTTAGCAGAAAATGTGGTGAAATCTAAACACCATGTCTGCATTGAGGATTTCCAATCGTTAGAGTTCATTATTTCCATCATAGGAAGCTAAGAGAAACCATTGAGATTAAAAAGCATGCAATCAATCTTAACAATGATAATAGGTTAGGAATTAAGCATGAGTTGTATTTCTGCCCTCGTTAGGGTTCATCATTTCCATCATAGGAAGCTAAGAGAAACCATTGAGATTAAAAAGCATGCAATCAATCTTAAC
>APFE030391137.1:0-12068 GCA_000404065.3 Pinus taeda | reverse complement strand
TATAATGGTCCTATAATAATATATATATTTGGACAAATTATTTAAAAAAATGATTTCATTTAACAAACTAACTATTTATTTATTTATTTATTTAAATTAGTTTTATTCCTTTTCCTGTCTCTCTGTCTAGTCAATTGTAGCCGTTATCCAATCCCTTGTAGCAATTTCCTTGGTCCAAAATAGTCGTTTCCTTGGTCAATTGTAGTTGTTTCCTTGGTCCAAAATAGCCATTTTTATAGCCGTTGAATGATGGATCTCTCCATTTAACTTGTGGCTTTGATCTGATTCTTCATCTTGTCCTGACGATGAACCACATTGGTTGGTTCGAAACGCGTCGACAAATGAATTCTTATGTGATTATTGTCGTAAGTCATTTTGATAATATTGTGTATATTAACATACATGTGTGTTTTATTTTTATTAATATATATACTTGTTTACAATTAAATTTATTAAAATATGTTTTTAATATAATAATAAGTCATCTTAAATTGAAAATATTGTGAAAAAAATATAATTCATGAAAATAAAAATAATAGAAAAAAATTTTAAATAAAATTAAACTAAATTAAAAACAAAAAAATTAATAACTAATACAAAATGGAAGTTACTAAACAACCCATAATAAAACCTCAACCAATCACCTTGCACATAAATAAATTTAAATACTAATAAAAAATAACAAAAAATGAGTTCCTAATGTTAAACTATGGATAATTGTCGTAATTTTTTGGTAAAACACAAACTAATACCAAGTCAAAATCAAAACTAAATGCATGGTACCATACTTGCTAATTATAATAAATTTCCAAACTCCATTGAAAACTTAAATAACTCTTTATATTTAATCTAACAGAAAACACAACAATATTTTAAAAAATGAAAAATACAGTACACCATTGAAAAATGGTCTATTGCACATATAAAAGCCTTCAAATATTTCAAGCTCTACTGACCTTCGTCATCTATTGATAGCTTATGAAACCACCACCTGTTTATTTCTATGCATTTATTACAATTTATCTCTGTGCCTCCAAAGCTGAAGACGCGAAGCGGCGGCTGTTCGCACTGCAACCTTTCCTCTGCCTCCGCATCTGGTTCCTCACACAACGCAGTTTCGGTTCCATAGCTCTTTGAATTGCCCGGTTATTGTAGCCACTGTCTCCATCTCCATCACAGAAGAGACTGAGCAGCACATTCCCATGACCATTTCCATGGAGGAGACGCATAAAGCTAGCCCAAGCAGGAACAGGGGCAATAATGACGAACAGGAAGGTGATGGAGGTCGGAACAGAGGGCATGGTAAAGCCATTACTGGCAGCTTGCATGTTGAGATAGGTGTTCAAAGTGACATGCAAGCCGTGGAGAGCCCTCTGGATGACACGTCGAGCACGTAGGTTGAGGCAGGAAGAAAGGAGGAAGGCCATCAGGTGGTGGGACGTGGCGAGTCAGACAACCAAGATGATTGGGCGAGTCAGACAAACTAAAATTTTTTAAATTTCCTTTCCAATTAACCTTAAACAGTATATTTTTTTAATAATTTATATATTACTTTATAGTTTATATTTTTTTCTCTTTAATTATAATCATGTATTTTTCTTTGGACTATAATTAAACATATATCGGAAAAGAGGACATCACCCCACTTGTATGAATCACTCATTCCAAATCATCCCATCAAGGACGGTGATATGACAAACTTATTTGCTATACTTTTTCCATACAATTTATTTAATAAATTTAGTTTTATAAAGATTAATTAATAATATTTTTTATGTGAATATAATTTAAAATAAGAGTTATATAGTAATTAGTATCTGTTTTAATTTAAATATAATGTAATTAATCTAAAAAATAATAAATACAAAAATTTCATCACAAAAATAAAACAATTAATATGATAATGATGGTGGTGGTGGTGGTGGTGGTTAACGTCTATTGAGACCAAACTTTAGTCTATCGGACCTAAAGAAACAGATTATTTAGTTTGATTAAAGATTTTATTCCTAGTCTCAAAAAGTTTGGAGAGAAGCTTCCCGAGCTCACTATAATTTTGACATCTTAAAAGGCTAGGAAGGTCAGTGTTGCAATAAATATTATGAAATTCAGATCTAATGTGGTTGTACACGGGGGCACTCTAAGAGGAAGTGATTTTCATCATCAATGTTCATATTCTCACAAAGATGGCAGATCCTTTCCATCCATGGTGTTTTAGGAACTGCCCATCTACCCATTTCACTATGGAGCTCATGAGAGTTCGTTCTAATCTTGGCTATATTAATTTTCTTCTTTGAGCTAGTTAAAATAGAGAAATACTTTTGATCTTCTAGGGTGGGGTTGATGACCTCCTTATAATATCTTAATTTTCTTTTAGCTGCTAAATCTTTCTCACACCACATTTTTTCTTTGAACTTAGAAGTAACAATATTTTTAATGTTTTGCAATGCAACATTCTCGCCGATCTAACCCTAGTGTCTTTATACCAACCTCGTTTTAGCCTTAGGTGGTTTTGGTTGGAATTTAAAGCTAGCTTAGGAAGTCTATGGTCTCCTAAGTTATTAAGATTGTGCGTGTACAATAGAAGCTCTCAATAGGGGAAAGACCCACTTCTATAAGGATAATATTGTATTGTTAAATGCCATCATAAAAAATTAAGAAATATGATTAACTAATATTTTTTATATTAAAAATATATACACTTTAATATATATGTTATTTTTTACTTAAATATATATAATATTTTTATATATAAGAATTTATTAAAATATGTTTTTTACACAATAATAAGTTATCCAAGAAAAAATTATGATTCATGAAAATGGAAATAATAGAAAAAAGGAAATAAGACTACAAAAATAATAACTAATAGAAATGCAAGTTACTAAATAGCCCATAATAAAACGTCAGCCAATCACCTTACAAATAAATAAATTTAAATAATAATGATGAATAACAAAAAATGAATTCCTGGCGTTAAACTATGGATAAGTGATACTTTTTTTTTGGTCAAAAACAAACTAAAACATAATCAAAATAACATTCAATTTGTAATACCATGCCTACCACAGATATAATAAATAACTCAAATACAACATGTAAAATTTGTCACATTAAAAACAATGATGATATTACGAACCTATTTAGTATAGTTCTTTCATAATTTTTTTTTTTAACATAGTCGGTTGCTAGTTATATTCCAAAAAGATTGGGGATACTGAGCTCCTGAATTACATGATTGAAGCTCATAGGCTGATCTTGGAGGCAGACTGTGTTACAAAATTCCCTTAAGCTATTTTCATTTATGACTTGAAGGAAGCAAATACAAGTGTAGATTTTGACAAACTGAAATAAAAGAAGACAGAATTTGCAATACATCCTAGTCTATATTGATGTGGCTAATATGGCGAATTGTTAACTCATTTGGTTCACTATCCACATCAGCATTCTTGAAGCTGGATGAACTAGTGCTAGGTGCATTACATTTCTCCAACATGTATTTGAGAATTTCAATTGACTCTTGAGTGTGGGTGCACCGATTGGATACATCATTGAACTACTCCTGTAGGGAGGAGATCCCATGGAGAAAAAGATTAAGATCAACTTCATATTTTTCATTGGTCATCCGAGCGTTTGAGTCAATTTTCGCATCCAGGATTCTTTGGCGCGCTCTGATCTTCTCCAGCTTTACCTAGAGGTCTGCACAATGTAAACAATCTTCACTCCAAGCCATCTTTGATTCCTTAGTACTGTCATGTTGCTGCGTGGGGAGCAGGGACCTACTACGACGAGTAGTAACTGCTTCAGCTATTAAAACAACGATGGAGCCGGGACTATTGTTAAGCAGATAAATAGGGGAGGGGGAGAGAGACTTTCAGGGGAGAGAGAGGAGTGTGAGGAAGATTTCCACTACAGGGAGTACGAACAGAGGGAGCTGATGAGCAGCTGGAAAAGAGGGAGATAGCAGAGGCAACAGAGAACTTACTAATGGACAGAAGACAAAACTTAAGTGCAGGAGTTTCGGTCCTCAACTGTTGATTTCTGTAATGAAAGTGGGGGAGAGATATAATAAAAAGCGAATTGATGATTAACATAATAGAAAGTAGTCACCAGCAACAATCAGGAGGTGCGGAATCTACAATTAGAGCAAAGAAGGGATCGAGACAAACAACAATCAGTAAAACAGGGAGGCAGAGGTGATTATTCAAGGATGAAGAGTGAAAGCGAGGGGGACTGGTGCTGCAGGAGGCACTAAAAGAAAGAGATGAGGAGTAGCTGTGAAAGAGGAAGATCTTAGAGAATATAGAAAATTCTCTATTGAACAAAAGCACAGGGAAACGAGGCCTTAGAATCCTAATACTGAGATGCGGGAGGGGAAGGGGATTTATGGTGAGCAGGCCACGAAAGGGGAAGGACAAGTTCACGCGGTGAAGGGGGGAGGGATCATGGAGAGCACAAGGACGACCATATATCAAGAGGGTAGAGAAGGCTGTAGGATTAAGAGGCAAGAAATTCGATGGAAGTGAATTGATAGCATCGGGATTATATTGGATCTTGTGAGGATACTCCTTGAAGTTACTGCAGGGGTCAAATTTGGGAGGACTGTCACAAGTCATGAGAAAAATCAGGGAAGGTGATGATAGTGATCCACATTGTTGCAAAGGATATTCCCTTTAGATTTGCTGCACGCTTGGTTGGAAAATTTATCTGCTTCTTCGTTGATGGCATGGAGAATATGGAAGAATCAAAGGTCTCAATTTTGGTGGATTAAGGCTTGACATCTACTTATAGTTTGTTGAATGAAAATACTAGAGGCTTTACACTTGCTGTTCGTAAGGCTGATAATGACAACAAAGTCTCTAAAAACCATCGCATTCCTGATACCAAGTTTTTAGAGCTGGATAAGACCTTGATAGAGTGCCATCGCTTCTGCTCTATTATAAGATAGAGTTCCCAATCCCCACTCAAAGTATGCTATGGGATCTTTATTGGGGTTATAAATTACTCCCCCTGCCCCTGCCGCTCCTAGATTTGATTTGGAGGCTCCATCAAAGAAGAGGGAGTGAGAGTTGTTGTTCCGAAGCCATTCTGTAAATTCATCTTGTTTAACTCTGATTTTCTAATTGTAACTGGGAGTGCTGGAATGATTGTTGTAGATGTTTGTTGTTGGAAGGCACATGTTTTTTGTCTATCAAGCTGCTGATAAAGTCTCTTTCTTCCACACAAAGGCTGGCAGTATCAATTTTCTTTGTGTTCTTAGCAGCAATGGTTTCTATCGCTAGACTTTTAAATTTGTTGCATAATTGCCTTGTGAAGGTATCTTGATCTCTAAAAATCTTACGATTCCTAGCGAGCCAAATTTTCCATAGGAGGGCATAGGGGAGAGCCTCCCACACCCTCTTAGTGATGTTGTTTTTCTTATGCTGCCAGGGGTAGCTCTTCTTCCATTTGTTTAAGATCTCACTAATAGAATACTGAGAGTTCCAGGTGAGAGGGCCAGTAGGGGAGATACCATTCCAACAAGAGATTGAAAAGGGGCATGAAACGAACAGGTGTTGCATAGTTTCTTCTGCCCCTTGACAATTTGGGCATCGGGAGGGCCCAACTATACCCCTCTTTTGTAAATTGTCTGAGGTAAGGATTTTCCCTTTTAGGAGGGTCCACATAAATTTTTTTACTTTGGGGATGGCCTCAGACTTCCAAACGGTTTTCCAATACATCCAAGGAGGAGCGAGATATTCCCTACTACACAAATAATGATGACCATATGGAATTGAGTAACTAGAACCTATGGTGTCCCATTGGAAGCCATCAATGCCATTTTTAATGATTGGAGCAATGTTGTCAAGATGGATCTGAATATCGTCAATGCTCTCTTTGAGGTTTCTAGGGATGGGAGGGAAGCTCCATCCCTTCCATGAATGTGTATTTATGTCCCATTGTGAAATTTGATCCAAATAATGTATTCCTTTGTTGTGAAGGAAGAGGAGAATTTGATTTGTACCTGGCTCGCTGCTAATTGGTTGGTTCCCCATAATCTTCTCTGCTCCACTGTTGATTTTGCTGCCACCTTTGGGAACCTTAGAGATATTTTGTGCCATGAAGGGGATAACATTTTTGCAAAGTTGCCAAACTCTTGTGCTGCTTTTGGCGGGTATTTCACTTTCTAGAAGTTGTTGCCTTGGGATGCTGGGATACTTGGCTTCAAGAACTCTTTTCCACCAAGCTTGTTGTTCATCAATTAATCTCCATACTATCTTGCCTCCAAAGGCTAAGTTTGTAAGCTTAGGAGATCTGATTCCAAGTCCTCCCCTTTCCTGGAGTTGGATAACTTGCTTCCAGCTTACCAAGTTGATTTTTTTCTTATCATTTTTCCCTCCTTGCCAGAGGAAATTCCTGAGAATACTTTCCATTTTGTGGTGAAAAGTGGTTGGGGGCTGTATAAGGGTGTACTGATAAAGAGGGAGAGAAGAGAGACCAGATTTGAGGAGAACCAATCGCCCTGCCGAATTAAGCCAACTGGATCTCCATTGCTGAACTTTCTTTTTAATTTATCAAGAGTTATATCCCAGATTTCAGCTTTTGTGGGTCCTATACTCATAAATAGCTGAAATGATCCCAATTTCATTTGCAAGACACCCCAAAGATGTTGGCTATGTTTTGAAGTGTTTGGGCTAAGGCATGCCAACCATATATGCAAATTTTTAGATGATTTATCATGCCTCCAGAATATCTTATGTATTTGTCCAAAAGGGCTTTGAATCTTCGAGCTATAATTGCAGACGCTCCTCCTATTAACAAGGTGTGAATTGGGAATGGTTGATGTTTTTGACTCCATCTTCATATTTTATGCCAGTAATGAGACCAGCCCGTCACTTGTGATCAAGGGCACAACCAAAGGATTCAACCATCAGGATAAATAGGTAGGGGGAAAGAGGACAACCTTGCCTCAATCCTCTTGAAGATTGAAAAGCAGGTCTGGGTCTGCCATTGACAAGGGGGGCTATCTAAGATCTAGTGATGCAAGCTCTAATGAGGTCATGAAATGGAGTAGAAAATCCCATTTTTTGAAGAACGACAAATAGAAAAGAATGTCTGATCCTATCAAGGGCATTCACCAAATCTAACTTCAGGATGAATCCCTTTTTGTTCGTAGTATGGCTAGAGTGAATAGCTTCTTGAACTAGGAGGATGGAGTCTGATATTTGCCTATTTGCCATGAAACCACCTTGGTTTTTAGATATGATCATTGGCAGCAAAGGCTTAAGGCGGGCTAAAAGGATTTTAGCAAAGATTTTATAAGAGGAGTTGCAAAGGGATATGGGTCGGAAACGGGAGAAGTTGGAGGGTCGGTTCTCCTTGGGTATGAGGGCTAGATGGGTTGAATTTGTGTAACCTCCCATTTTATTTTTTTGCTAAATACATTTCACTAATTTGATTAGGTCTTTTTTAACAGTTTCCCAATGCTCTCTATATAAGCAGATTGGGAAGCCATCTAGTCTTGGTGCTTTGTCTCGCTGGAGGGCCCAGATGGCTCCTTTGATTTATTCTTCCTCTATCTCTTTGTTCAAGCTTTCATTTATTTCTGCAGTGATCTTATTTGGCAGATGCTGTAAAAGGTTGGCATAGTCTTCTTCTTCTCCTTTTTCAGTTAGGAGCTCTTTATAGTGTTCTGAAGTGGCTTGTTTGATGGTAGCTTGACTATTTTGCTGTTTTCCTTTACTATCTGTGATAGATGTTATGCTATTTTTTATTTTTCTAACTATGGCTTGCTTGTGGAAGAAAGCCGTGCTTCTGTCCTCGCCCTTCATCCATAGTTGTCTCAATTTAATTCGCCATTTCTGTTCCTCTTCTCTTCTGATGCTATAAAGCTGGTTGTAGAAGTTTTCTTCCTGATTTTTATCTGCATGTTGGTATTCTCACTTTTCCCTTGTGTGATGGAGTTCTTCGATCTTAGCTTTTGCTTCTCTTTTCTTCGTTTCTGGTTCTTTATAGTGGGTTTTTGCCCAATCCTTAAGAGCATGTTTTACATTTCTGAGTTTACTTTCCCAAATGAAACTTGGAGAACCTTCAATGTGTTGTTGCCAGGTTTGTTGAATTAGTTCTTTGGCTGCTGCAATGTCATTCCATAGAGAATTGTATTTGAAGGTAAGAGGGCCCAGAGGGCAATGAGATTTGAGGGTCAATGTGGTGGGATAATGGTTTGAGGATGCGAAGGGAAAAATGGAGGAATGAATAACAGAGAAGGTGGATAGAAGGGTTACATTCACCAAAATTCGATGTTGTCTTTCCATAATATTGTTTTTCCCCAACCTACGGTTACTCCAGGTGAATTTTTGATTCTTTGGAGTTAAATCTACAAGATCACCGTACTGCATTATATTCTCCAGTTGATTTCTAGAATGATCTGGGGAGAAGCTGCCTCCTCTTTTTTCATTAGCATGCAAAATGAGGTTTAAATCTCCTCCTAAAATGATGTTGCTATTATCTTCTTCCGTTATATTTGTGCTGAGAGAGTCCCAGCATTGCTCCTTATCTCTATAATGATTAGGAGCATAGACATTGTAGATGACTAGCTATTGATTGCTCAAGTTGTTCTTCAAGACAATCTTTATCTAGTATTGATTTACTGTTTCTGTTGTATTGCTCCAATTAGCTTGATGCCAGAGCATAGCAATTCCTCTAGAGGCTCCTCTAGAATCACAAATACTTCCTTTGTACTGTTTATGTTGTGCAATAATTTTGTTCATTTCTAGATGTCCCTACTTTGTTTCTTGAACTAAAATAATATCTGGTTTTTCTTGATTTATTAGGTCTTTTAAGGCATTTGCTTTGGAGGGGTTCCCTAGTCCCCTATTATTCCATGAGAGGACTTTCATCATTTCAAATGAAGGTTGCTCTCCCTCCCTAGTCCTTTTTTACTAATTCCTTGTCAATTTGTCCTAAGATATAGGACTTTATGGGGTTCTGGATACCCATTGCTATATCTTTCTGGGCATTTTCATCTCTGTGCTGTTTTGCTGATTTTCTTCTAGGCTTCTTTTGATTGTCAAGTGTAGCACCATGCTCCTTAGAGTTGGTTCTGGCGATTCTGGGAGGGGGAGTTTCAAGTGGGAAGGAGGAAGAGATGATAAGAGGGAGTGGGAATTCTGAAGGATCGGATTGGATCGCGGGAGTTGGAGTATCTTTAGGAGGGGAGAGGATGTGGAAGGGCTTGAAGGAAGGAGAGGAGGGTTGAGGATCAGGCTGGCGCTCAGGGTTGAGAGAAGGGAGGGATGAGGAGGATGGATGATTGGGGGTAGGATGAGAAGAAGGACCAACTTCAATATTTGGCTTGGGGTTAGGGGCAATGTTCTTTTTTTTACTATTTCCCATTGCTCTTCTTGCAGAGTGTTTTCAACATCAAGTAGTTTAGTACAACGATTAGAAAAATGGCTGTATTCGTGACATCCCTTGCACTTGAATGGAATCTTCTCATAATCTAGTTGCTGAATATGAGTCCAATCGTCAACCTTGAGTTTGATGGCTTCTGATAGTCTTTTGCCCAAATCAACTTCTACACAGATGCAAGCACAAGCCTGCATGTTGTACTTAGGTTCACTTCGATCAATGTATTTTCCTACAACATTTCCAATAGCATGAACTGATTCATCTCCCCAGCAGTGAAGGGGAAGGTGAGGAAGCCGGATCCAAACAGGAACAACATTGGGTATGTCCAACTCTGGATCAAAGTTCGGAGTCCATTTGTTGAGATATAATCCTTTGGAAACCATGAAATAAGGCCCATTACGGAAGATTAAGTCCTTATCTTCTTTTGTTTCAAAATGAAAGGTGAAATACCATTTCCCACAAAATCTAACGGAGATTTTCCCTTGTGGTTTATCAAACCAGTTCCTTTCCACCCATCTCTGCACTGTTTTTGGTGAAGGCTAGAGTCCAGTAAATTGCCCAATGAGACCTCGTTATGCTAATGTAAGGGTAACCATGCGAGGCAAGATTGGAGGTAAGGTTACTTCCTGCAAACCATCAAGTTTTTTCATGAATTTAGAAACTGTGGGGCGAGGTCTTTGTGGCGGTAATGATCTGACCAAGTCAGAAAAAGCCTACTGAAGAGTGGCCTCCTCCGTGGAGCCTCCGGAGGGGCCATGCCAAGGGGCCAAGGGCCGATGCAGAAGTTGCAGACAGAGGAAGCCTAGCACGGCGTGGGTGCAGCTAGCTTGATGAAAAAAATTTCATAAAATATATTTAATAAACATAATTTCATAAAGATTAATTAATAATATTTTTTATGTGAATGTAATTTAAACTAAGTAACTCAAATACGACATCTAGAATTTGAAGGATGTGAACACTAAGTAGTTGTTTGTTGCTTGATAGTACATTCTATTCAAAATAATGATATTTAATTCAAAATCATTCTCCATAAAATTTATGAGTGTATTATTAATATTTTATATATTAATCAAATAGCATATTTATATCAATTATATATTATTGATTATTTTTGAAAATAAGATATATAGCTTTTTTTTAACTGGGAGTTGAATATATTAAATTAAGAAAAATATAATAATAAAATATTTTATTATCCAAAATAAAATATTTCAATTCAATATTATTGATTATAAATAGAAAGATAACATTTATTGGGACTAAAATTAGTATATTAGACCTTGAAAAAGTAAGAGATTCCATAAAGTTTTTACAATCTTATTTATGTGTTCAAAAAGCATTAAGAGAAATGCTCGAAGATCATCATAGTTTTAATGACTTAGAAGACTAGTAAGGTTGGTATCTAATAAATAATTTGAAATCATAATCTAATTTGAGTATATGTGGCACTCTAGGAAAAAGTGTCTTTCATCTTGAACCTCTTAGTATCATAAATATGATAAATTCTTGCATCATGTGATATTTTGGGAATTTTCCAATGTCTACTTTTGATATGTATCTCATGGAAGTTGATTCATATTTTAGCAATGCTGATTTTATTCTTTGCACAAGTTAGAATTGAGAGAGACTTTTGATTTTCTAGATTAAGTTTTTTGTTTTTGTTTTTTTAAGATATCTTATTGCATCAAAATCCCTTTCTATAGCCATGGGGATATGCGTATTTCCTTTCATAGCAAACATGAAGTTGACACATGACATTTTTTTTGAAATATTAATACAAAAAAATATTTCAATTATTTCCTTTCATAGAAAACATGAAGTTGACACATCACATTTTTTGGAAATATAATATAAATATTTTAATATTTCATAATAAAATAATTTGAAAGTCCACTTTAAGTAAAATATTTGTATATCAACTTTATGTGTGTATGTATGTATAAAGTAATTAAAGGTAAAAAAAAATCATATTTTAAAATGGATGCTTTCTACATCCTAGTATTCCTTTGTTGCTTAACAAGGCCTCTAATTTTTAGAAAATCTACAAATAAGATAAACACTCCTTCATATGTTCCAAACTAATAGTCAAATAGAAATGGTACATATTATCTATTTTAAAAATGATATATCCTTAGCACGTAATTACAAAAAGAAGTGGTACATATTATCCATTTTTAAAATGATATATATTTATCACATAATTAAAAAAATTAAGATTTAAAGTAGGACTCCTTATGAAAATAATAAAAACAGAGTTAAAATAATAAAATAAGATTTATGAATTTTTAAAAGAAAAGGAAGAAATCTATTTTTTAATTGTATCTTCAATTTATTTTTTTTAGGTGTACTAAGATGGCACCCATTGGATGTCAACAAATACCCATTTTGCTTACTTTTGAGTATACTTACACAGAAAGTGTTAAAAATACATTAAGAAAAAAAACATATTTCTTAAAGAAAGAAACACGTTTTTCATATATTTTCAATTTTTTTTAGTGTGGGTCTACTCAAATGCAGAGTGAATACTTGTTGAATTTTATTGGTTCTTTTAAAGTTGATTTTCTTAATTCATTTTTTTATATTGATACGCAATTTTCACCTCAAAAAATGTTAAGCATGCTCACAAATTTTTTTCTATCTCCCACTACAATTATTGTTATATTATATTTTTAAATTAA
>APFE030391135.1:0-21287 GCA_000404065.3 Pinus taeda | reverse complement strand
CTTTTTGGAGTTGCATGTCCTCCTACTTCTTCTAAGGTAGATCTAATCCATGTTGGTATCCTTTTTATCTTAGGAAGAAACATGGATTCTATGTTTTCACAGGTCCCTTTTGGCTCTTTAAGATGTTATATATTCTTGGATTTTCTTAATCTTTAGAGTCCATAAAAAATTCTTTAGACTTCCAATATGAAACCTTCTCATTAAAGATAGCATCTCAACTTACCTCAACTCGTCACTGCTTAGGAATGTAGATTCTTTAAGCCTTTAATTATTCACTGTAACCAACAAATATTCTTTTCTTTCCTAAAGTTTATATCTTCTTCCTCTTATCCTTAGTCAAATATCCAACCTTTGGCTTCTTTCTAGTGAATGCTTCTTCAAGGTTCATATCTTCTAGAATTCAATGAGGACTTATATATTCAATATATACATTTTTTAATGCTTCTCTCCATGAGAACATTGGAAAACCTTGAACATGCATCATAAAATTGACATATTCTTCAATCGACATGTTATTTCTTTTTGTCACTCCATTCTATTGAGGATTATAGGGGACAATCATCTCCCTCTTAATCTTGGCTTCCTTACAAAATGAAAAAAGTTCTTTTGAGGTGTATTCTCCTCCATTCTCAGATTTTAAAATCTTGATCTTCTTCCCTATCAAGTTCTCTACTTCAACCTTGAATTCTTGAAATTTCACGAATAATTCATGCTTGGTCTTCATGAGATAGATCCACGTCTTACGTGAGAAGTCATCAATAAAAGTTACATAGTGTAAAGAGCCTCCAACTATTCTCACTGACATATGACCACATATATAATAATGAATTAGATCCAATATTTCTTTGTATCTACTATCACTGCTTGGAAATTACTTCCTGATATCCTTTCCAAGTGTACAACCTTTACATACATCTTCATGTTCTATCTTCAATTCGAGTACACCAAGAACCATTTGACTTAAGGTAGGTAGTGCTCTATAATGAAAGCAACCATATTTCTTATGCCATAGTTCAAATGTATTGATTTCATCATGTACTAAATCTTGATATAGTTGACCCAAGAGTCTATACAATCTTCGTTCATGAATTCCAATAACTCTAGCATCATCTATACTAGAGCCCTTGGGCCCTGCTACCCACCATTTTGTGGGTGATATCACTAGGAGAAAAAAATTCTCCAAGACGGTCTTCAACCAATAGCTAACAACCCCTTACATCCACCAAGTAGGCCATTGTGCCATTTCTCCACCACCCGAGCTAGCTATGTGGTTCCTCACCCATCTGTCATGATCACATCTTTGAAGATGGGCCTCTTGAACCTAAAGGTATGCCTTTTCATTTGGTAATTGAGTATTCTAGCTTTCTTATCATGGATACTTTGAGGCATGGATTAATGAGGTGATTCAGTAGAGAGAGTGAGCTCGGTCTATGCTCATGTCCCCTAGACATATTTTGGATGTTAACCTTGGACCCTAGTCCCGTAGGATCACTTTTATTGACCTTTGGGCTCCAAGGATGGTACTACATGGGAAACCATGGTTTTGGTTGCATGTTCTAGCTCCCTCATCCACATATATCACTCCCCTTCCACTCATTATAACACAATTCATCATTTCTCCCACCTGGGTCCACATTCCTCCATTGGGTCTACATAGGGTTATCCTTCCCCCTCTCCTTACCCTCACCTTATTTTGGTCCTATAATGATTCCCTAGAGGTTGATGTAGCTTAAAAGAAAAGTAAAAGCATAATTGGCCAAATTCAATAGGAAAATGTACCACAAAATGCAAAGGATGGTTGGGACAAACACATTTAGCACATCGAAAAAATCCAATACATGAGCTCTACCCATTATTATGGTCATCACCTTGGTTCCTATAGGCCCTAGATGTGTTTCATTTATCTTTTAGGAACCCGTGATTGTCCCAACCCATAGTGGGAAATGCACTACCCTACCTTAAAGGGGGTATTCTTTATTATACCTTACACATCATGCTCTTATCCCTTGATCCCAGAGTAGTTAATCAAAGAAAAATCATAAAAGGAAAAATGCATATAAGGAAGGGTGGAAAGATCAAGTTTGGCACACCTCATGTACCATAGTTTCTCCCACCAATACATTATATGCCCAAGTGTGGGATTCCATTTTACTAGTTACCCTTGTACCCCAACATGTGCCCCAAGGCTGCCCCTTTCACTCCCTACTCCATTAATCTCTTTATCAGATGCCACCACCCTTTGAAGGATGTAGCTTGGACATACTATCCTCCTTAAAAGTAGAAACCACCTAATAGGATACTTGGTTAACCCCATTGGGAGCTTGGAGGTATTAGCACATTCCAAAGCCCACTATGGAAGGGTATGCCATTATGAAGTCCCCATCTATTTTCCATGGTTTGTAGGATATTTAACTTAATTTCCTTAAATTACTTGTTCTACTAGAATGCTAGATGATGCGTTGGATCTTACTCAAGATTGTAGACTGTCTCCATTTTGGGTTTGGTCTCCCTATACGAGGTCTTAACCCTCTAGAGGGATACATTGACACATATAGGGTATGCGTTGAGAGCCATGAGATTCAAAAATAGTAGAAACCACTCCATGGATCCCAAAAGGTGTTCAAAGGTTGCTTGAGATTCACCTATTAGATGAGGACAATGCACCTAGATCACCATGCCTAACCGGCCCCACAGTTGTACCATGCACTTCGCATATTACCAAGGACTTGTATGTTGATGTGGCATCACTTACACCATCATATGAGACCTTATAGATTGTCTACATGCATCTTTGACCAACTTGGTGACCCATGAGGTTACTTGCCTATCCCCACACCTGTTGGCAGTACCACATGTTTATTGTTCATTACAATGCTTATTCTTTTGTTTACGAGCTAGTTTGGTGGGCTTGTCACCAACAATTAGTTATTTTGCACATTGTTTTTATTTTAAGGGCTAATGTAGGCCGAAGTAGCTAAATAAAACTCATTAGAATAGTATAAATATAAGTTATGAGGATTAATTTTAGCATCATTAATTGGTTTGGACTTGTATAATTTTAGATATTTTCGCCTTTCCTTCTTGGTGGACGAATTTTGGAGCATGGAATGAATTTTGATGTTTGGATTATCTATTCTTGACTTGGAGCTTCTTGATTAGAAATTTTTTGACGTTTGGATATATTCTCTTACATGTAAGTAAAACTTTAATTATATTCTTTCTTTTACTTTGTCACATGCATTGATAATTGGATTTTTCGATATACTAGGGCTAATTTTTCTATGCATTATTGTGAAATTGTGGAATTATGTTTCTAGATACTATCCCTCTATGTATAGGCCATGTATGTTGAACTAAATATCCTAGCGATAATTATATGGTGTAATTTCATCTTAATAAGTCAACTCATCTTGTAAAACGAAGTGTAGAAACTTTAAGGTCACTCTCCCTTTCCCTAATTCTAAGCAAAGTTGTCCTTGAAGCCTCTTTGACCTAGAAAATAGGTCCATTCTCATTATTCTTCTTGAATCAAATCTCCCCAAAGGATTACGCATTGGTCTACCATAAGGTGATCACTTTAAAAAGCATTTTTTTCCACCTTTCCTTCTTTTATCTAGGTCTAGTCACGTTAGGCCTCCTAGGGCATCACTTTCCTGACAAACTGCCCATAGAAGAACTCTGATATGTTTCACTCCTTTTCACTAGTGTGTCTCCTAGGTCTCCTCTGAATTTGGGGAAATTCTGATGGTGGGATTGTGAGATATCCCAAGCCCTAGCCTTGAGACCGGTTTTTGCTCTAGGTTCCCCTAGGCTAGTACCTCATAGGGATCATTGTTTCACTTTAAATCAAAAAATTGTTTATTTGATCCCCTTCTTTTATTTGTTTAGCTCAAGCTCATCTGTGATTGCTAAACCCCCTCCTCTTGACCATACTTGGGTCCACTTGGTCCTGTGTAGTCCCATCTGTTATCAAATTCAACTCTTCAAAAACCACTTGGGAAACCAAGTCCCAGAAGGATTTTAGGTTTTAGGAAGATCCTTTGCAAGTCAAATTCCCTAAGAAAACCCCTCAAATCCCTATTCCCCTATCCTAGAGAACCTTGCACCTCGCTTAAGAAGCAGGCAAGTCCCACTGTTGAGTCTCTCCTAGGAAAGGGTCATCGAGATCACTTCACATCCATCTTAGTTCATCTATACTTCATAAATGGTTCTCTATATATCAAGTCTCCTCCCATCGGTGAAACTCCGTAAAGAGTAGGAATATTTAACTATGGTGACAATGGGCTTTAGCTTCATTGTTGCTCTTGACCTAGCAAGTGCCCCTCTAGGATTGCTACTAGTTTGAGTGGTAACAAGGACCATTCCCCTCTAGCAAGAACAAGATGAACAACATCCTCAAACTCATTCATTCCAACATATGTGGTCCAATGCTCATACATTTGCTTGGTGGTCATATACACTATATAACATTCATCGATGATTTCTCAAGAAAGTGGATATATTACTTGAAGCATAAGGATGGGGCCTTCTCAATGTTCAAAGACTTCAAGGATTTGGTAAAAATCAAATAGCGGAGAAAATTAAGATCTTTAGGTCTCAAAATGGTGAGGAATACATTTCAAACAATTTCATAGTTTTCTTTAATAAGGAAGGGATCAAGAAGGAGACTATTGTTCCCTATAAGCTCGAAAAAAATGTAGTGGCTAAAAGAAAGAATAAACCTATTGTGGAAGTTGCTCATGCCATGCTCCATGATCAAAATATGTTGAAATTCCTTTGGGGAGAAGAAAAAAATACAACATAATATTTCAAAATCGGGTTCCTCATCAAGCATTAGATAATAAGATTCCTAATAAAGTATTCACAAATTTCAAGATTGATGTTAGTCATCTTTGGATATTTGGTTGCCTTGTATATTTCCATGTTTTGAATGATAAAAGAAACAAGCTGGAAGCCTCTATAAGAAAAGGTACATTTTTTGGATATTGTGAAATGTCCAAAGAATTATGAATTTATATTCCTAGTCAAAGGAAGGTTTACATTAGCAGGGATGTAGCATTTGATCAAGGTTCTGCCCATGGAAAAGCAAGGGACCTTCCTCTGCCTACTCCTCCAGAGAAGAAGTGTGATGATATATATATTCTAGAAGATCCTTCTGTGCTAGAATATAAGAAATATATTGTTGAAAATCGTGTGAAGCCTATGGACCCCTTGGATTCTTTTCCATGTGATCCTCCTACCAATATTTGGCCACTATTGCTTCACGACACGCTACAAGATGTTAAAAGACATGTTGTTTCCTATGGAACATGCAGAGACAACAAGAAGCCATGCAGGTACCAGGGATATGTTGTAGCTATGAGCAATGTGATCAAGTTGAGTGTCACACCTTTGAAGAATCTATGAAAGTACAAGTTTGGAAGGATTCTATGGCCAAAGAATATGAATCCATTATGAATAATGACGTCTGGGAGGTTATGCCGAGACCAAAGGGAAAATTAGTGATGACTTCAAAATGGATAAGTCAAGATCAAACATGGAGTTGATGGAAGCATTGAAACATATAATGCAAGGTTTGTGGCAAGAGGATTCTCCCAAAAAGAGGGAGAATATTATGATGATATATTATCTACTATGGCTTGATATACAACCATTTGTTGGATAGTTTCCCTTGCTACAAGTCAGGGATGGAACCTTCACCAAATGGATGTGAAGACTTAATTTTTGTATGGTATTCATTAAGAAGAAGTATATGTTGAACAACCTCCAGAATTTGAAGTTCATGATAGAAAGACACATGTGTGCCAATTGAAGAAATATCTCTATGGATTGAAGCAAGCCCCCTATGCTTGGTATACCTACATTGATAGTTACTTGATGAAGTTGGGACTCATAAGGACCGATTTCAATCCAAACTTGTATTTCAAATTGGTCCGAAGTATGCCTCTCATTTTGGTATTATATGTTGATGAATGTTTCTTAACAGGTGTAGACCCTCTCATTCTTGAGTGTAAGAGGGATTTGGCTTCAGAATTCGAGATGGAAGATCTTGGTTTGATGCACTATTTCTTAGGACTAGAGGTATGGAAACATCCGTGCAAGATTTTCCTTTCGAAAGGAAAATATTTTGTGAAACTACTAGAGAGATTTTCGATGGTTGAATGCAAGTCCTTTCCTACACCTATGGATATTAATTTCAAGAAGCAAGGTGGAGAGGTTGTTAGACAGGACCTAGCAAACCATTTTGAGTATAGACAACTAGTTGGTGCTCTAATGCTCCTCATGAACATTTGCTATGACATGTGCTTCGTAGTTCACACTTTGAGCCAGTTTATGAATGACCCTCACCATGTACATTGGGTCACTTCCAAGCATCTATTGAGATATATCCATGGGACTATTAACCATGGACTGATATATGTTGTTGGAGATGTTAGACTACATGGATATACGGATGTATATTGGGATGGTTGTGTTGTCGACAAGAAGAGTACTTCTAGTCTTTAGATGTTGTTTTAATCTAGGATCTTCTATGATGTCTTGAATGAGTAGGAAGAAAAATTTTGTAGCCCTTAGCACATCTAAGGCCGAGTATATTGTAGCCATCCTGGCGAGGTATGAAGTAGTTTTCTTGAGGAATCCCTTTGAAGAGCTATTTGATTAGGTCCTAGACATGAAAGTTATCTACTTCAACACCAAGAGTGGGATTTTCTTGTCAAAGAATCATGTGTTCGAGGACAAGTCCAAGCATATTGAGATCAAATATCATTACATTCGAGAAATGGTGTAGAGAGGTGCTATGAGACTCCACATTTTTATAGATGAGCAAATAGTTGATATACTCACCAAGGCTTTTTCGAAAGGGATTTTCTTGATTTTGAGAGAGCAACTTGGACTGGTTGAGATGACCCTTTTGGATAAGGGTCCCGGTTGATCAAGAACACTGAGTAGTGATATTCCCCTCTAGTTGAGCTCCCAAGATGAGGAATGAAGCTGAAGGGCTCCTTGGAATGAGAGAACTCTAACCAATAGGGTGTAGAAACCTAAGATCTTCCCTAGTCAGAGTATGCCCCAACTAGCATCCTGCCCACTCTGTGCAATAACCTTCCCATCTGGCCAATGGGATGAGGGAATCAAGATAGGTTATGGTCCCTATCCCTTGTAGTAGGTGGATATCACCCAAGTTGGTGGGTGTAAGTGTTCTACCATCTAACTCTTTAGGGTTAATATGGATGATCAGGGACAATAGGATAGAGTGTGATCCTTACCTTTGGTAAGTTGATCTCACCTATTTTCAAGGAATTTGCAATAGAGTGTAATCCCTATACGTTGGGTAGGTTTTATCTCACCCATTACCTTTAGTTATAGGTGATATTTATGGTTCCTCGATGGTGATGATTCCAGGTGGTAGTAGAGTCTCCCCGATGGTGATAGATTTAGGTTGGTATCTAGAGCTCCCCTGCACAATTCTTCTTCTTTAGATTTAAGAGTGTTTAGCATGAGATGAGTCAGGATGAACATGAAATGATACAAATATAATTATGATGATCACATGATACAGTTGGAATTTCTCCCTAGTTGAGAGGGAGTGTTAATTTCGTAGCTTAGTGAAAAATTCCAACCATTGGACTAAATTACTCTTTTCGAGAAGACCAAAATTGACTTTTGAAGAACATAATTTGGACAAGGAAAAATATTTTTTTTATGAAACCCACATTGATGCATTTTTCAAGTCAGTCTAGAAGCTCAACAAGCCCTCCTTCAATGCATATAAATACAAGTCAAGTTCTCCTCATTTGGTGTCACAAACACACAACACATTTTCTTTATCCTTCATTGATTTAGATCTTTTAGCTACCAAAATTAACCAAGATCTTTCACTTTTGTGATGTTATCAGAATTGCATATGAAAGAGTATGAAAAGCCACATGTGCATATTGTAAAGAAGATGAAACATAATGACAACCATCAAATCAAGAACACAAAACACATTGATAATGGAGTTCACCGAGTGTGGGTTACATATTTGGGCCCGGTGTCAAGAGTGGGGAGGTCACTTCATTAAATTTTGCACGATGATGATGAGTACATAGTACATTATTTGTCATTACAAGGATAAATTCCAACAACTAGAGTGGCATGTCGCTACACGAGACGTTCTCCCTATAGGAACTCTCACTCATATGGGCCCTCCTTCAGCATGACAAGATAATAAATTATCACATGGCGTGGCATACAATTATCCTTCAACATAATGGTAACAAGCATCTCAATAACAAAAATCATCATCTCAACAAATCAAAAGAAAGACATGACATAATTGCATCATATACCTCCACTTTCGGGGATGGCCTAAAAATGTGAAACTTTGTTGACGAAATGGACTACATCATTGAATTTGAGGCTCAAAATTGTGTCAAATGACTATAAACTTAGCTCCTTTTTGACACCATTAAATTTAGGAGCCTTGGGAATCTTGAAGATTCCCCCAAATATTCCTTCTTAGTGATGGTCAAACAATACGCCGCTTGGATGCAAATTTTGAGCACCCCACTGTGTTCCTTACGAAACTCTATGAAAAATGACTACAAAGTCGCATCATTCTACTGCTCATATGGGGAAATGGACCACACCATCACGATCCCTACGAAATTGAAGTACTTTTGAGTATAAATTTGAGATGATTCCGTCACTGTGAAAAATCACCCTCTAGGGAATCTTTTAGATTCCTCCAAGATTCTACATGAGAATATTTTGTGGAATATTCGAAGGAAAAGTCCCCTAGAATATTCTTGCCTTGAAAATCATGTCCGTCCTAGCTGTAATTCTGCATTGGCTTCTGGTTCCGCTCAGTGCTCTTGTTCTTGGCCTCTAATCCCTTTAGGTGAATGACAAATTGTTGGGGTTATTTATAAGTTTTGTGGATAGACTTTACAACACTGACCCACTTTGCGTGTTGGTTATCTCACCGAGATGTAGACCCCTCCATAGGTCACAAGTTCAAAACCCATTTTTCGTGGCGCATTGGTTTAATCGTTTGATGGCATTGGTATTTTGCTAATATAACATATAACAGTTTCAAGGCATGGTCTAAAATGTTATGGAGGCATGTTAAATGTGTTGGTGGCATTACAATCATGGTCAAGTGGGGCAACCCATGGGTGGGTCGACTGAAAAGCTGGACAATTACGAGTGCCATGGGCCCCATTTCCATATGGTGGATTTTGTTGTAATTACCGTGGGCCATGGGTGGGGTCCCGAGTCAGTCAAGGGCCCTAACCATTTTCTTAATAATATATATAATATGAATAGGGGTGGTGGTGGTGGTAGCTCACCACCCCAATTTTAATAAAATAATTTAACAACAAATAGCGAAAAAATTTGATTGGTTTTTTAAGGATCACTGGAGAAATTAAGTAGGAAACAAAATTTCCCCTTCTGGCCACTGGGTTGCATGCACTAGTAAATGCAAAATTGTTGCCTCATTATTGACTACCACTTGGCCAACTTTGACCAAAACTTCTACTACAAATATATTGAGCATACGAACTCAGACTTGAGAGTTGTTCGCTTCGTTGGAATAAAAAAAATGAGGACTACAATCTAGTCCTAGTTTTACTTAAATCGAGAAAAAAATATTTTTGACCTATTCTGCAGCCACTTATCAATCTGGAGCATTTATGGAGCCACTTGGATCATTCCTCCCCAATAAGTGTTTTTTTCCTCCAAAAGCATGAACATAATATGAAGTTCTTGTATTACATTGTCTACACAACAAGCGTCCCGATAGGTCACACTTCCTTCTCCTTTACCCTTGTCCTTTAGAGCCATAAGTGATGAAACGAGACCTACCTCCTCTACAAACCTGTAGTACAATCTTGCAAACTTACTTGTTCAATTACATGACCAATCATGACCCAAGGAACCCCATACTTGCCAAGAGTTTATAAGACATACTATTTGGTCAAGTTTACATTAGAATATAAACCAATACACCAATTATTAATAAAAATCCAAAACATCATTGTTTCTTTAATAAATAATGGAAAACACATCATCACTTTTACAATCATTTCACAACATGTGATTTACAAATGTGGCCATGAAAAGGTACCATATCTAGTAAAGCCATATCTTACTTAACAAAGTGAATTCTTATCATCTCCCTACGGTAGATTCGCTTGTCAAACTTTTCCAATTGGTTCCCGCACAAGTGCTTTGTCATTGAGATATTGCTCTAAATGGAGCCTCCAACATGTGGCTCTTTGATGTCCACCATTGTTGCAATGATTTAAAAAACTATTATTCCTCCATACCTGCATAACCTTCTTCCCTCCCTGACGTGGATACGTCTCATCCTCTTTCTTGCTGCCATTCTTTATTGATTTTCTTTGGTGCAACCCTCGTGATGAGATATTGCCTTAGATCTTCCTCTACAATGTGCAATGTCATGGGAGTATTGTGATGCATTCCAATCATCCGCTTTCCTCAATGGTTTCGATAATGTCTTGGAAGCTTTTACTACCTTTGAGCACTCTCCTTCAGTGTATCCCAAACATGAAAAATGAAGTCTTTGTACAACCTCCAATGTTTGAGCCATTCCTTGGCCATTAACGATAATTCATCCTCATTTATACCCCATCTTGGTAAGTATTTTCATGCCAGTTCCAAAAATGGGTACCTCAAGGCTTCAAATAGAAATAACATCACGTGAAAATGAAACTAAAGAATGATCAACAATTTTTACCTTAGTTGTCAATTCTAAAACAGGTGATGATGGATTCACTAAGCCTTTGTTGTGCTTCAATTTTTCCAAGGCCTATTATATGTCTTGTAGCTAAAGATTCAATCTCTGCTTCTCCTCTTTTTATTCTTGTATAAGTCTCTAGAATTTAACATTCTTTTCTTGAAGGCACTGATTGATCTCCTCATTTGAATGATCAGAAGATGATGAAGAAGATGAATGTACACTTGAGGGGTTTTCCTCTATTCTTTCTTTCTCATGTTCCTCTCTTTCCATCTTCTCCTCATAATATGCATACATTATTTCCACCATGAGTGCCATCTTGATGAGGTCCTCATAGAGATCTTTGTTGTTTTCCATCTCTCTTCTTGTTCACGTTCAATCATTTACACTCACAATTCACTTTAGCAAGAAGCCCACTCTGATACCAAACTTGATCCAGATCTCTTCAGCTACGAGAATTAACCAAGATCTTTTACTTCTTTGATGTTAGTAGAATTGCATATGAAAGAGTATGAAAAGCCACATGTGCATACTGTCAACAAGATGAAAAATAATGACAACAATCAAATCAAGGACACAAAACAAATTGATAACGTAGTTCACCTAGTGTGGGTTACACCTTCGGGCCCAGTGTCAAGAGTGGGAGGTTGCTTCATTAAATGTTGCATGATGATGATGAGTATATAGTACATTCTTCGTCATTACAAGGACAAATTCCCACCATAGCGGCATGCCTCTCCACGAAACGTTCTCCCTATAATAAATCTCAGTCATATGGGCCCTCCTTCATCGTGACAAGCTAATAAATACTCACAAAGCGTGGCATACAAGTATCCTTCGACATAATGGTAATAAGGATCTTGAGAAGAAAATCATCATCTCAGCAAATCAAAAGAAACACATGGCATAACTGCATCATATACCTCCATTATCAGGGATGGCCTAAAAATTCACAGATTTACTGACAAAATGGACTACACTGTTGAATTCATGGCATGAAATCCTGTCAAATGAATACCAAATTGGCCGCTTTTGGACACCATCAAATTTTGGACCCTCAGGAATCTTGAAGGTTTCCCCAAAGGTTAATTTTTGGAGATGCTTAGAAAATTCCCTACTTAGATGGAAATTTTGAGCATGCCAGTGCGTTCCTTGTCAAAATCTTTGAAAAATGACTATAAAGTCAACATCATTCTGCCTTAGTAAAAAATCATCCTCCAAGGGAATCTTTTAAATTCCATAAGATTCTTTAAATATTCCCTGCTGCTAGCTACTTGAAATTATGTTGCTCATATGGGGAAATAAAATCACCCTTCAGGGAATCTTTCAAATTCCCTCAAGATTTTGCATGGGAATATTCCCATCTCGAAAAGCATGCCCGACATGTGGAGATTTCTTCCTTGGCTCCTCGTTTCGCTCGATGCTCTCGTTCTTAGCCTCTAATCCCCTTAGGTGAATGAAAAATTTTTGGGGTTATTTATAAGTTTTTTGGGTGAACTTTACAGCACTACCCCTGCTTGGCATGTTGGTTAGCTCACTAGGATGAAGGCATTGTACCCTTCGAATCTCACGAGCTCGAAACACTTTTTTGGTGGCACGTTGGTTTAATTTTTTTGTGGCATTCGTATTTTGGTAATATAGCATATAACTATTTGGAGGCATGGTTTGAAATGTTTTTGAGGCATCTTAAATGCATTTCCTCCATTACAATGGTGGTCAAGTGGGGCCACTCGTGGGCGGGCCGACCAACTAACTAGGAGGTATGATACTCATCGAGCCCATTCCCATATGGTGACTTTTGTTGTAATGGTCGTGGGTCGTGGAAAGTGTCTCGGGTTAGCTACAGGCCATGACCCTTTTGTTAACAATATATATAATACGATTTGTGGTGCCGCAATTTAAATATTTTACTTTTATTTTCTTTAACAAAAAATAACCAAAAATTTTGACCGGTTTTTAAGGATCACTAGAGAAATTAAGTAGGAAATTTTTTTCTTGTTTTGGCCATCGAAATCATGTGCCGATAAATGCCAAATCATTTCCTGATTAGTGACTATGACTTGGCCAAGTTTAACCAAAACTTTGACCACGAATATCTTGAGCATGAAAACTCATATTTGAGTAGCATGAGAGGTGATGTAAGTAACTCCACCAGGGTACTAACCAGGCCCGCTGGTAGCGGAGCGATGCTTCTGCTCCTACATGACTCCGTTAAGGTACTATCCAGGCCTACTAGTAGAGCAACACTAGAGATGAAACTTAAACTCTGACTATCATATTACTTGTGCACCAATATACCCCTCATCCCCAACCGAAACAACTAGGTTGACCCAGCTTGGATGTGTTTTGACCGATCAAGAGAATGATAGGGACTGCTTCTTTCAACCAAGTTATTGTGGAAAACATGATGATCAAAAGAGTTAAATAATACTTTTGGAAGGGTTAGGATCGCTTTTGATGAAACAAGATCTATATAGAGAGATGGAGCTCTACTAGTGTCTCGCCAAGTGCTGTAGCGGCTACAACCACCCTCCAAAATTTTGGCTTGCATGCAAATTTCGAAGTCTATCTTGGATCCTGTGATCGATCATCCTTGGTCAGTTGTTGGTAAGTTGATGATTTCAAGCTCCTTTCCTTGATCCTAACAGTTTTCCATGTTCTCATATTTATGCAACATGTGTCATCTTTGGTCATAGGGGTTTTTATTTCCAAGGCAAAGGAAATGTTGTCTTGCTTCAAGGGAATGGTGTGCGTATGAGTGGTCATCATCACATAAATATGTTTAACACTCACTTAACACACTCTTGTCATGAAGGTTGTTGCATCAAGCATAATATGTCTTATGCATTCTGGATGGCCTATGTTCTGTCACTAAGTGTCTGTGTGTGATAAAAGTCAAGTCCTACCAATGTTTACATATGTTTCATTGATCTCATACTTAGCCATTTTCCCAAGAAACCTAGTCCCATCTAGCTTTCTATAACTATGCACTTTTCTTCTACAACCATCAAGCTTCCTCCCTTGCCTACTGAAACCCCATAATGTGTAGAGGCACCAACCTCCCTTGCTTGTTGAAACCACACAACCCGCAGAGACACCAACCAACACTTCTCTCCAAAAATGTGCAGAGTAGTTAGGCAGCTAACACTTCTCTCTGGAAATGCACAGAGAATTCTGGCTTCATTGACCTTAAAAAGTGCATAGTGGTGTCTTCCCAAGACCCCTATTCCACAACAGTGCCCTGACCTTCAAAACTATGCAATGTGGTCCAAGCTGCCCTATCTGTCTTGCATTTATAAAACGCACAGACGGGCTTCCCAGGGCCTTATCTTAGCAACAGTCACTGTCCATTGAAATTGTGAAAATCTACCTCTTAGTGACTACAAGAAAAGTTGACATGCTGAAATTGTTTCCAAGGAGTTGAGGGGAAGGACCAAGGTACCAAGTAATGGAAAAGGTTAGGACTACATGCAAACTTCGTCGGATGCATGATCATCTTGAGGGTAAGTATCATAAGTAAAGAACACCTTTTGAAGTAGACCTATTATTTGAGTTTACATGACTTCTTGTCATTGTCACATCATCCTATTCGAAGTAACATGAATGTGTGCACACACGAAATGTCATTTTATGTGTTTCTTCTACATTTCTTGCTTCCTTTTCACTTGTTTGACCAAGTGTTTTCTTCATCATGTTGATTGCTATGTCATGCTTGTGACCTTGTTCTGGTGATGTTGAAGGTTATGTTTGAGTTGTATTCTCTATGTAAACATTTGTCACACTCACACATGAAGTCACATGCAATGTCATGCAAGTGTCGTCACTGACATTCAATGATCTATCACAAGTGTCGTGATTTTTTCTCACACTGTCAATCAGTCACACTAAGTGTATGTTGTCTTGATGGTTCGAGGTGTCTTGTCATCAAGTCATGTTTAGTGTCGATTCACAAGGTCATGCATGTACGAAGTCACTCATTCACACACTTAGTCATTCTGTTGAAGCTTTGTTGACCAGACCAACCCCAACAGATGGACCTCCACTGAGCTGCACTACACAGTTTCAGCCCTAAGTGAACATGTACTACTTCTGAAAATTGTGCAGAGCTTAAGGCCACCTCCCAGGAAGTTTGCATTGTGTAATCCTTGAATCGAATTAACTGTCTGTCACCCAGAAAAATGTAGAATTTTCCTAGCAAGGCAACTCAATCTGCATTGCCTGCAAGCACATCAACCACACCTCCAGTTGGTCAATCGGAGCATTTGACTAGGCAGTGACCTCGTTTGTCACTCCTCCAAAAAAAATCACATAAATTGCCTAGCATGCCCACTTTCACTAACCAAAGAAATTGTTCAGACATGCCAGAAAAACACCAGTTGTCTGTCAGTACACTGCCCTAAACAATTTCATAGTTTTTCTAGCCAATCACCTTGTTAGCTAACCTGCTGCTCATCCTGAAAACTGTGCAATTTTGATGAGAAGTATCCTAGCTATCTAGCATCCCAATTAGCTAAAAAACCTTGGAAGGATGTCCAGTAGGCCAACCTCCCAACTCTGCACATTTTTTCCAAAGTATCCCACAGCCCGCTTCCATCTCCCTAGAGAAATTGTGTAGTTTACACTACTAGTATCCCTATGCAACTTGCACTGTCTCCTTGGAAAAATTGCATAGCTCTACCCTCCAGCTAAGCCAGACCCCAATGACATTCATTGCTGATCTAGATTTCCCATATTAGCCTCCTAGTGACCTCTATGCAATTTTCACTGACAGTGCCTAGAGCCCACATCCCGACTTGAAATGTGCTCTACACAGATTTAGAGCCTTGTCCTCTCTCCCAGTTACTTACATCTAAAAAATAAATATAATGCATCATGGTAGGCTAATAGATTTATGGATTTGATGTTGTCTCATCATGAGTGTTTGCAGATATAGGTACATTGATGAGACATGATGCAATGATGAATGAGATGCCCAAGGAGGGCATGCGAGGAGATTGGTTTGTAAATAGATGAAAAAGGAATGCATGCAAGGATATTGGTTTGGGAACATATGAGAAAGGAACACATGCAATGAGATTTTTTCGTGAATGGGCGAACACATGAAGCATGCAAAAGAACAAGTGAAGGAGCAACATGTACATGCAACATCAAGCAAATGCCAAGATCATCGAAGACTCCACACACCTTGCCATGCAGAGGTGAAGCTATGATACACCAAGGACACATCCATTGCTCAGTAGCATTGCAACTCAAGATGGACACCAATGGTAGCATGAACATACCAGCACTGTCTTATCGAGTTGTCTCATGAGTTACCTCAACCACATCACTACTATGGGCCATACTATTGTAATAAATGTAATGTAACATGAAATTCCGAAAGACCCATGTGTAAATCTAAAGGGCCATGTAAAGATGAAGAGTCATGTAAGTCATATAGTCATGACGGAAGTTGAACAGTCACAAGGGCTAGTTTCATCCTTAGCTATAAATACCCCTCATTTGTACATGCAAAATATTTTTCACCTTGGCTCCTCCCACATAGCCTTTAGAGTCTGTAATCTTTTTTTTGAGTAGCGAGTAGTGGCTCCAAAACCCCGCTATCAGGGTTAGTAATGTAATGGTGTACAGATGTGTCTTGGAAATTTCGTTTAATTCAAAAGCCTATTAATAGGCCAACACGTTTTAACACATGTATTGTATTCATTTGTAAGACTATTATTTGGACACCTGTAATGCATGTTTCTTTAACTTGTATTAAGACAGTTGAACTATTTTGGTTGTTTTAGTGCATATATTGTTATAAATGTGTTGTATCAACTGCTAATGTTGTCTCATCCATGTGGGTTATCCCGTTGGACCCTCAACAGATTCATTCTTCTAAACTTGTTATAACACCTGTCCCACCATTGTGGACTATTCTGTTGGGTGTTGTACGTGCTATATCCTCACCTTGTGTTTGTGACTGTCTCATCCGTGTGGACTACTCTGCCAGAAGCTATGCATGTCCTATTATGTTGTGTGTCTCAGGAAGAGTTGGGGCTATTCCTTTTCAACCTGAGACCCAATTACACCCTCTCCCTCTATAGTGAAATAACTTTGACACAAATGGCACGAAGAACTCACCAGGAAGGTGAACCTCGTTGTTCAAAGACAAATAAAACCACTCTCAAATGCTAACAAGCAAGATCTAAGGCATATCTTTAATATAATGGTAATCAGGCCATCATACTAGATGGGACTCCTACACCAAAGGATGTGAGCTCTCATTAGGGGATTTTTGAGGTCTAAAATGGGCCACCTAAGAAAAATGTACATCCAAAATAAAATTTATAAGAACCAATAGGATTCAAGATGATGATGTCAACCATGGGGGATGATTCACCATTTTTTGAGTAAAAAAGTAAAAATATTAAAAAATAATAAAACTACTTCTTCAACTCGTATTTTAAACTTATCTCCCTAAGGTTTTACTAAAATTTCAAGTGAGATTACTCATTGGATGCAAAATTTAATTACTCATCCAAGGAGTACCCATTTTTCATACTTTTGATGAACCTTGCTACACGAAAAAATGAGAAAAACATGAAAAAATGTGATTGTAATAATGTTTTTCATGTATTTCTCATTTTTCATGTAGCAGGGTCCATCGAAAGTATGAAACATGGGTACTCCTTGGATGAGGATTCAAATTATTCATCCAACAAGTTTTTCCGATCGAAATTTGAGTAAACTAATGGAGAGATAAGTTGAAAATACGAGTTGAAAAAATAGTTTTTTATTTTTTTCCTCTAAAATTTGGTGCTGTAATCAAATATTATTTTATTATTTCCACTATTATTTTATAATTTCCTTAGGAGGCCCAATTTAGACCTCAAAAATCCCCTAATGAATTTGGACTTCATACTGGGGAGATCACCTAAATGTTGGCAGGTCTAGCACCGTCAACACAAACCAAACTACCCTTCCCAATATTGAAACACTTTGATCTAGCTGAGAATTTTGCTGTGTTTGAATGAGTTGGTACAAGATGAAACATGGCTATCCATGGGGTAAGTGCAGAAGCCAAAGTAACCTACACAATGAATCAATACTTCTTGAAAAGCCAAGGCTTTGGGCTACAAATGAACTAAAATAGAGAAGTTGGTATTCAGCTAGTGTGTCGCCAAGTGTTGTACCGAATGCAACACACTCCAAAATTTTGGCCTGCATCCAAATTTTGGATGCTTCCTTGGTTTTCCCCTTCATGGTTGCAACCACTTGGGCTCATCTTATGAGCTCTTGTAGAGTCTTCACACCCTTTCTTCTTGATTGACCACTAGTCATCTTTCCGCATGTTGATCGTTACGTTATGTTGGAAAGTTTGTTTTGGAATTTTTGAAGGTTTTTATTTGTGTGCATGAGTTGTTTTCACTTTGTCAAAATTGGTCACACTCACACACAGATTTATAAACATTTTCATGAAATTTTCATCACGGTCGTTCGAAGACATATCTCAATTTTGGCACTTGTCACTCACAACCTTTGAGTCAGTCTCACGGGGAACATGTTTGTAGTTTTAGTTTGAGGTGTCTTGTTATCCAGTGATGCTAAGTGTGTGATCACTTTGTCATATATGCACAAGTACACTTGCTTTCACAGTTAGTGATTTTCCTGAAAATCTGTCGACTAAACAACCCTTCTTCAACCAGAACCCGATCTTAGTGACCTCACATTACTGCTGAAAACTGTGTAGAGCTTGAGGCTATCCTTCAGGCGTCCTACACTGTGCAAATCTAGAAATGAGCCAGCTGATTGTCTCTCAGAATTGCGTAGGCGTTGTCCCAAAACTCCACCTAGTCTGTGCTTCCCACAAGATCTCCCATCAAACCTCTTGCTAGTCAACTGAAAAAATTGACTTGAGCTATGAACCAGGGTTGTAATGATCTCCAAAACTGCATAGAACTTGTCCAGCCTAACTGCCTTGCACTTCCTACTGAAACTACGTAGACATGTGGGATAGGCCTCTGTTGAATGTCACTACACTATCCCAAGAGATTGCATAGATCTGTCAGGGAGGCTTCCCTGCTAGCATACTCTGTCATCAGCCCAAAAATTACATAGAGTTGTCTATCACTTACCCTTATCTCTTGCTCAGCAATCATCCCAGAAATTGCGCAATTATGTTTGGGCCCACACTGCCTCCCAAAATTGTGAAATGTTGATTAGTAGCTCATACAACCCAATCTCGTCCTCCTCTGGAAAACTATGTAGATTTTCCTGCTAGTGCTTCTTGTTGCCTACATTGTCTTCCCCAGAGAAACTTCACATACCCTAGCTGGATAAGCTACCCAATGCTCCCTTTGAAAATTGTGCACATTGGCCTAGAAATTCTCTGACACCCTGCCTGGTATTCCTGCTAGAAATTGTGAAATTCTACCTTCGAACTGGATTTTTCCACGCTGCTATCACTACTGTCGTGGATTGCACAAATTTTCCACCTAGTGACATTTGTGCACTTTTCTCTGATAGTGCTATGGAGCCTCCCATTCGGGCCTGAGTCATGCTCTACGTAGTTTCAGTGCCTTGTCCCTCTCATGGTCACCTACACCAAAACGGAAAATAATGCATCATGTTAAACTAGGATATTTTTGGATTTGATGTCATCTCATCATGAGTGATTGCAAGAACATGTACAATGATGAAACATGGCACAATGAAAAATGAGATGGAAAAGGATCACATGATAGAAGACTTTCTCATATTTTAACGAACGCATGAAGAAAATTGAGAAAGTAAGAGAAAAGGGAACATACACATGCACCATAAAGAAAATACCAAGACCATCGAAGACCTTGCACACTTTTCCATGTGGAGGGGAAGACATGTTACAGCAAGGGAATACCTTCACCAGCAACACAGGAGCTTGACATGGACACCACAGTTAGCCAAGACATGCCAGCAGTGTCATGTTGAGTTATGTCATGAGTTGTCTCTGCCACATTACTAGTATGGGCCATACTTGTTGTAATCAATGTAATGTAATGTGTAAGTCTAAGAGACCCACATACGAAGTTAAAGAGTCATGTAAAGTCAAAAATTCATAGGAAGTCAAACAATCATGAGGGAAGTCAAAGAGTCACAAGGGTCAATTATACCCGCTTGGGTATATATACCCCCTCATTATATGAGCAAAGGAATTTTCACCATGTCTCTTCCCACATAGCCTTTTGAGTTTGTAGTATTTTCTTTGAGGAGTTAGTAGTGGATCCAATGTCCCACTACTAGGATTAGTTTTGTATGGTGTACATATGTGTCTTGGATCCTTTTCTTAATTCAGAAGCATGTCTCAGGCCAACACATATTCACGCATGTTTTGTATTCATTTGTAAGACTATTATTTAGATGTTTGTAATGCGTGTTTTCTTAACCTGTACTAAGATAGTTGGACTACTTCAGTCTTTTTCGTACTCATATTGTTGAAGATGTGTTGTATTGTTTATAACTGTTGTCCCGTCCATGTGGACTATTGTGCCAGACATTAGACAAACCATCATTGTGTTTTCTTGGTTTTAATGACTGTCACCTCGTGTGGAATATTCCACTGGACGGTGTATGTGTTTTCCCTTGAACTTTGGATTTGACGACCGCCGCATTTATTGTGGACTATTCTACTGGATGTTGGACATACCCTTGTTGTTGTTCATGTGCATTTCTTCCTGGGTTGGGACTATCCCTCTCATTGAGAGGCTCACTTTACTTCTCCCTTTTGACAGTGAAAGAATCCAAACACAACATTACATTAAGAACTCACCTCACTTTCTTGAAGTTACAAGCATAACACTCTCATACGCTGAACAACAAGAGGTAAAAAAATCTCTAATATAATGGAAACCGAGCCATTGTACCGGATGTGACTCCTACACCAAACAGTGTGAGGTATAGTTGGGACTTCATATCAGGGAGATCCCCTAAGTGTTGGCGGGTCCAACACCATTAATAGGCCCAAATTTCCAATGTAATATATTGTCATGTTAATAAGTCCCACATTAACATCTAATGTGAGCATAGACGACTACATTCATTTTACAAACATGCTTCCCAATTATTGAGAACAATGCTAAGTGTCACAATATTATCCAATGTGCCTTCCAACTTGTTTTCTTCTTACTTAAAAGCCTTATTGTTATGAAACCAGCTCAAGAAAAGATAGAAAAGATAGATCAATGCCTTAGAATTCATCCTCTTCGAGGGGGCAACCTCCTTTACATTACATAAATGAACAATTCTTTGATGATTCAAATGAAAAAACCTCCTTTGTATATATAGGAGTCTAAGGAGTCACAATAGAACCCAGCCGGCCTAACAATAATAATATAAAGCCACAAAAATAATAATAGAGGGATTCTATGGGGCACAGTAATATGGGGACAATAGGGGCACAACAATATTAATAATGGGTACAAATACAATAGTAATGGGGTAATCACTAGTATTATAGGGACCCAACATGCCCCTCTCCTTCAAAAAGTGTTGTCCTCAATGCTTGAGTAGTTTTGGA